>PVHP010011853.1:0-44290 GCA_004024765.1 Zapus hudsonius
CCAAACTGCCATCAGCTGAGGATCGATTACCCAGAAGACATTCATTTGTTTGTGGGGGACACCTGGATCAAACCATGACACCTCCTGTGCAGCGGCCTCCAGTTCAATTAGAGACCAATCAGTTTCCCCCACAATGGACATTCCACTGTTGCACCAGTTGGCAAATTTGGCTTGGCTGACCCATCTTAAGGCTTGCAAGGTCCACTGCTGTTCGGCACCATTGATGACTTATCTCTCCCATAGATCTGCATGCAGCCACAGCTTTTACCATCTTTCTGTCAGCTGGTTAACAGGGAGATTTTCAGCTCAGCTCCAGCTTGATTTCTCAGTGACCTGCAGCCCAAGCATATGTGGTCTCCAGCAGTAGGGTTTTACCATCTCATTCTGGTGGGCAACCAAGAGCCTTGGCAATGACCAGTAATGTTTTGAGCCTCAGAAACCTCCATGGCCAACAACACCCTGGAAGGTATCCCATCCCTGGCACTGAAGTTTTTCTAGAAACAACCTATGGCTACAGGGTGTGCCATCATATGAGGAAGAACATGTGGCATTTGGTTTTCTGGTCCTGAGTTACCTCACTTAGTAAAATCCTTTCCAGATCCATCCATTTCCCTGCAAATTTCATAATTTCATTTTTATTTATGGCTAAATAGTACTCCATTATATAAATAAGCCACGTCTTCATTATCCATTCATCAGCTGAGGGGCATCTAGGCTGATTCCATTTCCTAGCTATTGTAAATAGAGCCACAATAAACATGGAAGAGCAGGTATCTCTAGGGTGGTGACTAGAGTCATTAGGATGTATGCCAAGGAGTGGTATAGCTGGGTCATATGGTAACTCTATTTTCAGCTCTCTCAGGAACCTCCACACTGCTTTCCACAATGGCTATACCAGTTTACATTCCCACCAACAGTGTGGAAGGGTTCCTATTTTTCCACATCCTCAGCAGCATTTATTGTCATTTGTTTTCTTGATGGTAGTCATTCTGACAGGAGAGTCTCAGAGTAGTTTTAATTTTCATTTCCCTTATTGCTAAGGAGGTAGAACATGTTTTTGGGTGTTTATAGGCCATTTTTATTTCTTCTTTTGAGAACTCCCTACTCAGTTCCATAGCCCATTTTTGATTGGGTTGTTTGATTTCTTATTATTTAGTCCTTTGAGTTCTTTATAAATCCTGGATATTGTCTGATGTATAGCTGACAAAGATTTTCTTCTGTTGAGTAGATTGCCTCTTTGCTCTGTTCACAGTGCCTTTTGCTGTACAAAAGCTTTTTTAATTTCATGAGGTCCCAGTTGTTGATTAGTGGTTTTACTTCCTGAGCAACTGGGGTTATATTTAGAAAGTCCTTGTCTAGACCAATATGTTGAAGTTTCCCCTGCTTTTTCCTTTAGCAGTTTCAGAGTTTCAGGTCTGACATTAAGGTATTTGTTCCATTTGGACTTGATTCATGTGCATGGAGAGAGATAAGGATCTATTTTCATCCTTCTACATATAGAGATCCAGTTTTCCCAGTACCATTTGTTAAAGAGACTGTCTTTTTTCCAGTGAATATTTTTGTCCCTTTTGTCAAAAATCAGGTGACTGTAACTGTCTGGACTTGCAATAGGGTCCTCTATTCTGTTCCATTGATCTACGTGTCTGTTTTTGTGCCAGTACCATGCTGTTTTGTTACTATGGCTCTGTAATATATCTTAAAATCAGGTATGGTGATACTGCCAGTCTTATTTTTGTTACCTAGGATTGTTTTGGCTAGTCAAGGTTTTTTGTGTTTCCAAATGAATTTTAAGATTTTTTTTCTATTTCAGTGAAGAATGCCATTGGAATTTTGATGGGGATTGCATTAAATGTGTACATTGCTTTTGGTAAGATTAACATTTTCACAATATTGATTCTTCCAATACAAGAACATGGGATGTCTTTCCATTTCCTAGTGTCGTCTGCAATTTCTCTCTTGAGTGTTTTAGAGTTTTCATTGTAGAGATCCTTCACTTCCAGGTTTAGATTTATTCCAAAGTACCTTAGTTATTTTGAGGCATATGTGAACGGGAGTGTTTCCTTGATTTCATCCTCAGCCTGTTTGTTGCTAGTATATAGGAAATCTGTGTGATTTTCTTTCCTGCTACATTGCTAAAAGTGTTTATCAGCTCTGTTTGCTGATAGAGTCTTTAGGGTCTCTTATGTATAGAATATATCATCTGCAAATAATGATAATCTGATCTTTTCCCTTCCAATTTGTACCCCTTTTATTTGTGTCTCTTGCCTTATTGCTATAGCTAAGACTTCCAGTCCTATATTAAATAAAAGTGGGGACAGTGAACACCCTTGTGTTGTTCCTGATTTTAGTGGAAATGCTTCAACTTTTTCCCCTTTTAGTATGATGTTGGCTATAGGCTTGTCATAATTGGCCTTTATTCTGCTGAGATCCATTCCTTCTATTCCCACTTTCTTTAGGAATTTTACCATGAAGGGGTATTGGATTTTGTCCAAACGTCTCAACTGGGGATTCTGAGAGCAGTATCCCTGGTCAATTCCCACTAGACACGACCTCTGAAAATTTCTACCTCTTCTTTCATCACTACCCTTAGATCACTACCAAACTTCCTTTTCGTGTGTGGGCAGGGCCAGTGATAGAACCCAGGGCCTTGTCTACACTAGGCAAACCTTCTACCACTGAGCTACACACAGTCTAGAACCAACTTGCGACACGTGATGTGTTGGGGGACCAAATCTATTCCAAACCAGCAGGGAGTAAAAAAGCTGCCTGAGCCTCAGTGAGCTACATGCACTGCGCTGCAGAAACCACTCAAAACAACAAAAGGGATTTTTCTACCTAGAATTATATGTGCACCTTGCCTTTTCCTCCAGCAGAGGGAGCTAGAGCCTGACAGATCTTACCCAGGCTCTTCGGTGTTTCAAAAGCCAAGTGGTCCAGCTCCTCACTGTTCCTAGTTCAGTGGCAGGTGGATGTCACATGAACACATCTAGCTTCAGAGAATGCCATCCAACTGTGTTCCTAGCAAGAGCAAGATCAGGATATTTGGAAAGTCTAGTGACAATCCAGAGTGCTATTTTTTTTTCAATGAATGTTGATTTCATAGATATGTTAGTTCTGCCCTAGGAAGATTGCCACAGATTGGAGAGAAATAACTGACTCTAAATTCAGGCTGCTCAGAGTCACCGAGGGAGCCTTTGTGGAAGAGGAAGATGCAAGGTGGGCGCCATTAAGGAAAGAGAGTGGGACTTTCTGATGGCCCACCCCGCAGCTATCACAGAAATTGGACAGCTGAGGCTTGTCACCAACAGACACTGAGTTCCGGTGGTCCTGAGGTTAGGCAGTCTCGGAAGCTTCAGAGTCTGAAGGACTCACTTCTAGTCATAGGCACCATGTTCTTGGTGGGCCCTCACTTGATGGGAGAGGAGAGCAGCCCTGGAGGTCATCTCTTTTACAATGGGCACAGGGCCTCCTCCCTCATGACCTCACAGGCCCTGAACTCTGCAGCCATCACCTTGGAGCTTGGGTTTCAACATACATATCTGAGGGAACCACAAGAACTTGTTCTATTGCAACCAACTGTCTCTTCGGTGCAGATAAAGAGCTGAACACGGAGACAAGAACACAGAGACATCACAGCCATTGGCTTTGGGGCTTCTTGCCATCCAAAAGCCCAGGGGTGTCTTTCTGTGACACCAAGCAGCCTCCGAGCCAGGGAACAGGCTGGGTGGGGAGTGGGGGATGGCTAGAATGGATAGGAAACTTGTGGGCCGAAGAAAGAACTCTGGTCTGGCCACTGAGCCCATGTGTTCTGGTAGGTAACCAAGCGCTGTGGTAATGCCTGCATTGTTTTAGGACTTTATGGGCCTTGCTGATCAAAAACTCACTCTGGGGGGTAACCACAAATTTCAATTCTGGCGCTGGGATTTACCAGCCACAGCCTGTGGTTTTAGAGTAAATCTTTCTCCAACCCATTATAGCGTCCATCTGCCCAAACTATCTCCTCTCATTCTCTTTTTAAGACAGTTATATCTTAATAGCCTAACTAAGAAGTAGATTTCCAGAGTACAGATTCATACCAAATTTACGTTTGTATATCTCCCCCTGCCTTCTCTCCCACCTCTGCCCCACCCAGAACCTTCCACCCTCTGTGTTGTCCCTCCATTTGCCTGCTATCCCAGCCCCTCCCCCTCCCCCTTCTCTTGCCAAACTTTATTTTAGCTTCCTAAGCAGTACTGTTACTGATACTCACTACAACTTATAAATGAGTCAAACTATCCCACGTTAGGACCCACATATGAGAGAGAACATGCTGTTTGTCTTCCTGATTTTTTTTAAGTATATTTTTCCAGGTCCAGCCAGTTTCTTGCAAATTTCATAATTTCATTATTCCTTACCAATAATAGAATTCCATTGTATATATGTTGCAGTCAGCTTTTCATTGCTGCACAGAAAAGAACCCAATCAAAAGCAGCTTGTGGCAAACCTGGTTATGTGGGTCAGGAGACGGACAAAGGGGATGGAAGGAAGTGGGGGAGAATGGGAATGGGAAGATATACACTAATCTAAATCCATAATGTATCAACACCATAGAATCCTTACCTTCATACAGTAAACTCTAAGGAAGATGGGGGCATTGTCTGGTAAGAAGGACCCTGAAGAGGGTGGGAGGAAGCCTAACCCTAAGACAAGTGGCTCTGGCCTATAACTCCCTGTCCCAGTAATTGGCTACTTCCCACACTGAGCTGTTGATCTAAGAGACCTACAAGGTCTCCAAAACAAGACAGGCTTTAGTCAAAACCCTTGAATACCCACCCCAGCAAAAGATAAGACCCTATTGCTGAAGATACCACAGACTTTGGTCACACAACACTGAGAGACCCCGCTGAATCCAGAAATAAAACCAGCTCCCAGATGGTTAGCTTATATCGTACAGGAAGGCATTACATGAGCTGCCAGGGGAAATTGGCCAACAGTATTCTGAGAAAGCAGGGGCCATTCATATACAACGCCGGCTGATGGCCTAAGAATGCTGAGGACGCTGCTATATGGCAGAGAGCAGCAAGGCAAGAAGTGCTCACCTGTGCAATAGTGGTGCTTAACCTAGGTGGGTAATCAACAGCTCAATAATTGGCTCAGAGATCAGCTCAGTGACAAGCAGCCCTATTCAATACTCTGCCTGATTTTTTGACTGGGTTGATGAATTTTTTTTTATTTTTTATTTCTTTTTCTTTCAGTTCTTTGTATAGTCTAGATACGAAACCTCTATCTTATAGCTGGTGAAGATTTTCTCCCATTCTGCAGGTTGTCTAATGTGGATGGTTTGCTTAGCTGTACAATAACTTTTAGTTTCATGAGATCCCAGTGGATGTTTGTTTTATTCTCTAGATTCATACTCAGTAAGTCTTTCCCTGAGCCTGTGTCCTGGAATATTCTCCCTAATCTTCCCTCTGGTCATTCATGTCACAGTTTCAGGTCTTATATTGAGGTCCTTGGTCTACTTGGAATTTATTTTTGTGCAGGATGATAGAAAAGGTCTAGATTTATTCTTTAACGTGGTATTATCCGGCTTCTCCAGCACCATTTGTTGAAATTACTTTTCCCCAGAGTGTTTTTGTCCTCTTTGTCAAAGATCAGGTGGCTGTAATTACTAAAACTTATACTTGAATCTTCTATTCCATCTATCTATGTGTCTATTTTTCTACCAGTACCATGCTGTTTTATGACTATGGCTTTGTATTATAACTTTAAATCTTGTATGGTGATGCCCCTGGCAGTAGTCTTGTTACTGAGGACATTTTTAGCTGCTAGTCGTTTTTACGATGGAATCTTGTGGGTCTCTTAAGTACAGAATCATGTCATCTGCAAATAATGATTGTTTATCCTCTTCCTTTCCAATGTGTATACCTTTTACTTATTTCTCTTGTCATATTGCTTGAGCAAAAACTTCAAGTACTATGATAAGCAGCAGTGGGGAAAGTGGAGATCCCTGTCTTGTTCTACAACTTAGTGGGAATGCTTCAAGTTTTCACCAGTAAGTAGGATATTTGCTTTAGGTCTATTGTATTTATACTATTTATTGTATTGAGATATGATCCCTCTATCCCTAATTTCTCTAGTGTTTTAGGAAAGAAGGGATGTTGGTTGTGTCAAAGGCTTTTTCTGCATCTGTTGAAACAATCAAGTGATTTCTGTCCTTAAGCCCATTTACACAATGCATTGCATTTATTGAGTTCCATATGTTGATCCATTGCCACATACCTAGGAGGAAGCCTACTCTATCAAGGTGAATCATAGACTTTATTTGCTCTTGTGTTTGATTTGGAAGAACTTTATTAAGATTTTTTTCATCAACGTTCATCGGGAATATTGTCTATTGGTTGTATCTGTGTCTGGTTTTGGTACTAATGTAATGCTGATGTCATAGATGATGTTAGGGAGCACTCCCTCCTTTTCAAGTTTGTGAAATACAATTTAGCAGTGAATCTGTCTCGGCCTGAACTTTTTTGTGTGGGAAGGTTTTTTAATCTCTATTTCAATATTGATACTTGTCACTATATTTACTTTGTCTCTTCTGAGCATGGCTTTAATTGATTGCATTTAAGTCTAGAAATTCATCCATTTCTTCCAGACGTTCCAATTTGGTGGACTATAATAATAGGTTTTTGAAATATGTCCGTTAATTCTTCCAATTTCACTAGTATCTGTTTTAACATCCCTTTTGTCATCTCTAATATTATCGATGAGGGTCTTCTCTTTCTTTTGGTTAATTTGGCTAGAGGTTTATCGATCTTATTTATTCCTTCTTAGAAACAGGTTATTTATTTCATCAATTTTTAAAAATTGTTTTCTTGATTTCCAATTTATTGATTTCTGCCCTTGTCTTGATTATTTCTTTCCACCTAGTACTTTTGGTTTGGGATGGTTCTTGTTTTTCCAATGCCTTTCAATTATAGCTCTGAACATTGAGAGATGGATCATTAAGTTTTTTAGATCTTTCTAGGTTTGGGATTAAAAACTATAAACTTCCCTCTGCCCTCCTCATGTCCAATAGGTTCTGATATATTATGCGTTTTCATTTTCATTCATTTCTAGGAGATTTTTAAATTTTGTTCTGTATTTATTTAATAACTCATTTATTATTTAATACTGTATTGTTCAATCTCCAGGAGTTTGTGTATTTTCTATTGTTTCTCTTATTGATATCTAGCTTTGTTATATTGTAGTCTGATACAGTTCAATGAGTTAGGACAATTTTCCTAAATTAGTGAACACTTGCTTTATGTCCTAATATATGATCTATTTTAGAGATTTCTGAGCTGCTGAGAAGAATGTTCTCAGAAGTTCTCAGAAGAATGTTCTGAGAAGTGTGTTCTGTAGTGTGTGGATGGAATGTTCTGTAGTTGTCTGTTAAACCCATTTAATCTATGGTGCTTATTTCCATTGTTTCTCTATTTAATCTGTTTATATGATCCTTGTATTGATGACCATTGCTTTGGAATTTATTTTTTATTTAATGGCTAGATTTTTCTTTATAAATTTTGGTGCATATATGTTTATGGCTGTGATATCCTCTTGTTGAATTGTTTCTTTGATGAGTATAAATTGACCTTCTTTGTTTATTATTTTGATCTTTTTATTTATTATCTTTATCTCTTTATTACTTTTGGTTTAAAGTCTATTTTGTCAGATATTAATGCAGCTACTCCTGCTTGTTGTTGACTTTCACTTTCTTGGAATATCTTTTTTCATCCTTTCACTCTGAGGGGTCTCTGGTTTTAATGGTAAGGTGGGTTTCTTGAAGACAGCAAATGAATGAATCCAGTTTCTGATCCAGCCTGTGATCTTTTGAGGGGGGGGGTCGAGTCCATTGATGTTCAGAGTTATACTTGAAAGGTACGAGTTAATCAATGTCATGCTGGTGATTTCTTGATCTTTATTTGCTTCAACAACTGTTTTGATAATTGTTTTTTATCCTTCCTTTAGCCTCTTGAGTATATTTATTCTTCTCTTTGGTGCTCTCTGTAGGGCTGGATTAATGCTGATATATTCATATAGCTGACTTTCATCATGGAAACTTTCTTTCTTCTATTATGATATGAGGGATAGTTTTGCTGGATATAGATGTTATTCTGAAAGGCTCATCTTTGTAAGTGATGAACTGTTTCTCTCTTGTAGCTTTTAGTACTTTTTCTTTGTTTTCTGCATTTGGTGTTTTAACTGTAATGTGATATGGGGAATTTCTTTTTCAGTCCTGTCTATTTGGCATTCTCTATGACTCTTGTGCCTGGGTGGGCCTCTCTTTTGTAAGATTAAGAGATTTTTCTTCTATACTTTCATTGAAGATATTCTCTATGCCCCGGCCTGTAGTTCTTCCTCTTCCTGTATGCCCATGATTCGAAGGTTTGGTCTCTTTAAAGTGCCCCACATTTCTCTCTTAATTTTTTTTAACTTGTCGTTGATTTTGGCTTTCCTGTCATTTCCTCTACCTCGTCTTCATCTCCTGAAATTCTGTCCTTCATATAGTTTATTCTGTTGGTGAGGCATTCTTGGGAGCTTTTTATTTTTTTAATCTCCATTAGGTTTCTTTTCAGCATCTCTGCCTCTTTATTGTGTTCCATTCTGCTTTCTTGATTTGATTTTCTTATTACATTTAATAGTTTGTGCTCTCTTGGTATTCATTGAGGCATTTTGATCATGTCTTCTTTGAATTCATTCATCTGTCTATTGCATTATTTTTGTTGCTTCTCTTCCATTCCATTCAACCATTTATTCATTTCCTCTTTGAGTTTTTGTTGTATATGCTCATCATAATTGCATTTTGGAATTCTTTGTCCAAGGTTTCCTCTAACTAGTTTTCATTGGAGGTTTCTACTATATAATTGGCATTCTTGGTGGAGATATCTTGCCTTGGACTTGTGTTACTTGTTTTGTGTTGTGGTTTGCCCATATGGCTTGTCTTGCAGCAACAGCAGCTCCAGTGGGGCCTGTGTTGGGTGGCCTGGTCCACCTTGCACCTGGAAGGTTTGGTCTGATGATCTGTGTGTACTAAGGAGTGTCCAGTCATCCCTACTTTGGGCAGGTATGGGCAGTCAGGGGAGTAAAACTGCCAAGAGAGTCTAGTCCCTACTATAGGTGAGCCAGGCTGGCTTTCCACAACTGGGACTATTCCATAGGAAACTTTATATGATCCTGATATACTGACATACAAGACAAATACAAATTGAATAATACCAATAATAAACTATAAAGAAATTTGTTTTAAAATGGTTCTTTGGTATACATATAACTTTACCATTTATTAAAGACAAAAACAGCTGTGTGTACTAATAAGATGGATGTGCTTTTCTGTTTCCACACAATGAATTAAATCTTGGCTGACTAGTTGATACAGCATCTTCAACACTTTCAGAGTTAATTGATATTTTGGTTTTATAATTATTGGTGCTGAGAATGCCATTTTGCATAAGCCCATAGTACAAAATGAGAGAAGTATATTTAGGGCCCTTTCAGAAATTGTTGGAAATTCTGTCCTAATCCCAAACCACAGTTCACTTAACAACATTTTTCTTTCTTTTTTTTCTTACTTAACAACATTTTTATGAAACTGAAGTCAGCAACTCAAATACCAATTTTTAAACCAAACACTTTAATATAATACAATCCAGAGATACATTAATATGGTACACACTGATAAATGGTGGCAGGAAAATGATAAAAATTTTTCTGTTTTCCATAATTAAATCATGTTTCTATTTTAGCAGAAAATTTTGCCAAGGTGTTTGCAGCAGGGTTGCTGGGGTTATGTGGCATCACACAACATGTACCCTGTTATTGTTGTCAACCTTCTTGTTGCTGCACAGAAAAGAACCCAACCAAAAGTGGCCAATGGGAGGAAGGGGTTTACTTTAGCTTATAGACTCAAAGGGAAGCTCCATCATGGCAGGGAAATGATGGCATGAGCACAGGGTGGGCATCACCTCTGCCATAGCAGGAAGGTGTGCCAGACACTGGCAAGGGGAAGCTGGCTATAACCTTCATAAGACCTCCCCAACAACACAGCTCCAACAAGGTTCCAATAACCAATTGCCATCAGCTGGGGATGGAGCATTCAAAGCACATCCGTTTGTGGAGGATACCTGGATCACAACTGTAAAGTGCCCACATTTTGTGCTCAGAACCATGGTTGCAATGAAGTCGTGTGATGCCAGAAACAGTTCAGATTCATTGTGTGTTTGATTTTGAAGTATTGGTTGTTGCATGGTCATAAACCTTTTACCATTGCCAATAGTTCACAACCCCCACATTATTCGTTACGGGACTCCATTTGGGGTGATGACCCCCCAACTTAAGAAGCTGTGATGTAGACAAAAATCTCTGAACTGAATCCAGAGCTGTATTAAACGTGTCAATACTTTTAATGTAATTTGGACTGCTTAAAGATGCTCCAGAATCCCAAATACAGGCTTTGGAAGGCTCTGGAAAAATGTCTGGTGCCAATGTCACTGCTTAGAAAAAGTGTCCACAACTGAAGCTCAATACACCGACACTAACCGGAGTTGAGATATTGGAGGTGAGGGGCTGAACCACAGGGGCATGGCTGAACTGGATCATGTGAATAGCAAGGGAAAGACTTTAGAGAAGCACAAGAAACAGCTGATTGCACTGCCTCGCTTCCAGCATTCCACCCTCAACATTGAACCTAGCTGAATCCATCGTGCTGCCTTTCTGTTTCCCTACAATATAGGTGAGTGCCAATGATAATCAGATGGTACCACAACTACTCTGTGCTCCCAAGACCTGAAAGATAACTACATTTAGGGACTACAATCAGTGGATTTGAGAAAGAAATGAGTACATCTACCATGAATCTAACTTAGTCTTCAAGACAAGTTTCCCCTAATCCTGAGATTTGACACCATCTTCTTGGGTCTCCAGGATGGCAGGTGTCTATGTCTGGATTCCTTAGCAATAGAGCCTGGCACAGCGATTCTTGAGCAAGTCACTGAGAAAGGGAGTATCCCTGGGAGGCACTGCATGGAACTGAGGAGAACCAGGAAGGCTGAGGAAGGAGCAAGGCATGGGAGCCTGAGCAGCACGGGTCTCATCCTGACTCTACGTGGTGAGCTGGATGCACACTGAGTCACAGGGGTCCATGGTGGGCTGTTCTACCCCTGTAGTCATTCACTGGCTACAGGTCATATAGGATGAGAGGATGGTGAGAGGGTGCCAGTACCTGGAAGGCACCTGTCAACTACTGTCTGGTGAAGGAGGCATGGCAAGCCATGGCAGCCTACACCTGCAGCAGCCAGACAATGAAGGAGCCCGGTGGACCCAGCAGCACCTGCTAAGCAGTGTTCTGCTTGCCTAATTACTGCAGATGATTGACCTAGCTCAATGTTCTCATGTCCACAGGGTACTGGCTCCAGAACTACTGTCCTACCAAAGTATGGAGACGAAAGTGCTTTGCAGAAAATAATATAGTATTTGCATATAGATAGCTATGCAATCCTCACATGTACTACAAATCATCTCTAGATAACTTATGATGCCCCAAACAAGGAATGCTGACAGGAGAGGTGTCTTTATATTTTTGTCTCTTCAGCACAGACACAATTTTCTCAGAATAATTTTCATTAAAGTTAGCTGCATCCACAGATATGTAGCCCACAGACATGAAGAGTCCCTATTGACAATAAGACCCTCGAGAGGAAACCAGCTCACTTTCGCTATAGTATTCCCCAAAGTCTCAAAATGACGACTTAGGGGGAAAATCTGTGATGAAATCTGGGGGGGGGGGGGAGGATAGGACGATATCAGTGCCTACAATAAAGTATGAACATTTCCTAAATGACACTAAAGACCTATTTCTTATGCATCTTACATGGAGTCTCCAGAAACAAATTTTCTGTATGATTAGACAAAAATACATCTGCATGCTTTGTCAGCAGGAATTTCAAAGGGTTGAAGCCCTGCACAGCCTTCCATAGGTCATATTCTTTCTACAGCAATGTAAGACACAAGTGTCTCCTCCTGATGTTAATTATAGCAAATATTGTATCTTGTTCCTGCCTCTCATTGTCTCATTTATGAGTCACTGTGTGGAAACAAGCCTGATGGCTGGGAAAAGCTCCCTGCATTTTTAGAAAACACTGTGCTGGGCTGTTCCTGCCATCAAACAAATGACCAGCAGAGGGCAGGGCATGCATTGATTTTTTTTTTATTTTTATTTTTGTCAGAAAAACAAGCCTGAAACTTGCTGCAAGAGGAACCGATTGTCAGCTCCTAGGCACATTCTCTTGACTGCTGCTCACTTGCTAGCCCTCAAGCTCTTCAGCTTAAAAACTATGGTCATGACATGTCTTTCTCTGCTTCTGTTGCAAAAGAATAATTGAATGATGGGCAAAGCCTTCACTGGACCCATTGAGAGTTCATGTCCTTGGCACCGTGTGTGGCTATGGATGCCACCTTATGGCCAGGGCCCAGCCTTACTTAGGGTGCCATGAAAGAACATGTAGATGTCTCCCCAGAACTGAGTGTGTGGTTCCAACTAGGGATGGGCTGTAGTCCTAGGACATCCCACCGAAGGTGTATAAGTACATTAGGAGGCTGAGGGCAGGTCTGAGTTTGATTGTGTGAGTGGACCCCACAGTGCCGAAAAAACAATTCAGCCCATCCTCATCAACCCTTTCTTCTGCAGCCCTTTGGCTCCAGGGGAAGGGCTTTTTCAAAAGCAAAATGATTTTGGGGGGACAAATAAGGACTGGCAAGGAAGTGGCCCACCCCTTTCCAGGAAGAGGTCTTCTATGCTCCTTGGTTTCCAAGTCCTGGATTTGAGGCCTGGGGTTGTCACTCCTTCCTGGAGTGTAGCTGCAGCCTGGGCTCTCACAAAGAATGCCCATGGCTTCCACCTTCTCTGGGGCTGATCCTACCCAATGCTGGAGGAAAGACAGGACTCCTCCATGAGCCACACTCCCTGGAGCCAGCTGCATTCTTCCCAAGGTGAGGGTGAAGCCTGGGCTTTGATGAAGGAGGCCTTGTGGCTCCTAAACACACTGTCCCTGTCCCTAGCAGCCCCAGAAGTGAGGAGCACAAATGGACTCTTTCCAGCCCGCTCCATGTGCAGCCGCTCTCAGCTGACCTTGAGGTCTGGTATCCCTGGTGTAGGGGTGGGGACACTGGAGATGTCAATTTAGTTCCAGTAAGCACTGAGGCCTGCCCAGCAAGCCTGAACAAAGGGTAACTTATCACCAAGACACACTTCTCCCAGTAACTGCTGGTTTCTGTCCCCATCCTCCTAAGCCCGGGACCTTCTGCCCACCTCCCTTGTCTGATTCATCTTCAAGATTCCTACTGTGTGGTTGTTTGAGAATAAAATGGTCCTCGTTGCTTTGTTTGTGGTTAAGCCTGATACTTGGTCCTCAGCCAGTGGAGCCTTTGGAAGGTGGAGCCTTCCTGGAAAAAGTATATCACTAGGGTGGACCTTAAGGTTTATTAGTCCAGCCCCACTGAGTGTTTACAGCTTCCTCTCTTCTTTCTCCTACTGCTGTGGATATGTGATACCCAACTTTCTGCTCTTCTATGCTTTGTGCACTAAGATGAAACGTCTCATTGAAACTGTAAGCCAGAAATTAACGTTTCCTTCCATAAACTGCTCCTGGTTAGGTGTTGGGTGCCAGCAATGAAAAGGTACTTCCTGGTGCCAAGAAGTGGGGCCATTCCTGTGATAAACTGACCAAATGGTTTTTAGTATTTCAGAACTGGCTTGTGGGAGGAGTAAAGGAAGCCTTGGCACT
The DNA here is from genome assembly GCA_004024765.1 of Zapus hudsonius. Lineage (NCBI taxonomy): Eukaryota > Metazoa > Chordata > Mammalia > Rodentia > Dipodidae > Zapus > Zapus hudsonius. Next base: position 13,794 of record PVHP010011853.1, read on the forward strand.
TTGGACTAGAGAAGTTTTATGATGCTGTAGGTAAAGTGAATGGGTCATTCTGATGAGAGTTTGAAAGACCAAAATGCAACGAGGTGTGGACTGGAGACATTCAGATTCTGAGGTTTCAGAGGAGAGGAAGGGACTTTGTCAGAATTTTACTAGAGACAATTTGTTGATGTTCTGGCAGAGAGGCTGGCTGTGTTCTGCCCATGTTCAAATTAAGAAAAGTTGAATTTATTTAGAAGTCATGGATTGACGTGTTTGGTGGAAGAAAATACAAAGCAGAAAAAATGAAAGATATGAAGTTTGGCACAAGAAGAAATGTGATTTTAGGTCCCGTGATCAGAGATAGCAGAGGCATCTTCTGCAATTGATATGAAGATTTCCATCATTGACCATGGGCCAGCTACTCTGCATTGGAACAATAGGAAAGATGCAATGAGTTCAAGATACCCAACCCAGGGGCTGAAGACACAAGGCATTTGCCTTCAAAAACTAACTAACGACCCTGGTTCGATTCCCCAGTACCCACATAAAGCCAGATTCACAAAGTGGTCTATGCATCTAGAGTTTGTTTGCAGTGTCTGGAGGCCCTGGTGTGCCCATTCTCTCTGTCTCTCTTCTATCACTCTCTGCTTTCAAATCAATAAATCAAAAAAGACCCAAGCTACTGAAGGCTCAAGCTAGTAGATGCACTTATTCTTTTGAAAGGAGGGTATCTGAAAGAAAAATTATGCCTGGAGGCCCCGTGAGGTCGTGGTGTGAAGTTGTGAAACTATGGTTTCAGTGGAGACCCCAAAATTTGGGAGGTTGTACAACTATATAACAGCTGGAAAGGAAAGCGGCTGGTCCTCTGCGATGGCGAGATTCTGCAGGCTATTCCTAGCATTGGTGTTTCCTCGGAAGCACTATCTCTTAGTGCCTAGTAAGAAGTTTCAAATGGATGGGTGACTAAATGCCTCAGAAACAAGACATAATATTATCTGAAGGAAGGAATCTTAGAAGTTTCTGGATCTGTGCATTATGGGCATATTAGATATTGTAAATGGAAACTCTTCCTATGGTGAAGAACAGATCAACCTGGATATAGTCAGAGCAGTTTCCAAGTGGCTCACTTGCTAAAATCTCAGAAATGTGTAAACTTTCTCATAGTTAAAAAAGCACACTCATTTTTTACCTCTTTTGCACTTTAAAGAGGTTGCTCCAAATATGAGTTTCAGGCCCTACATAACCTACATCTGCCTTGCTCCTGTCAGATTAAACAGGCCACAGACCAGAAAGCCTGTGTCTCGGAGCTGTCTGTGGTACTGGACATGAAGCCCTTGTGGCTCTCTCCAGGGTTCTTAGTGCACAGTGAGCCAGGTTTTTCCACCAAGGTCATGGTTAATGGACTTTTAATGGATGCTTTATTCACGGAGAGTGTTTAGAGAGAGTGGATTAAGGACACCACCATAAATGACTCCCAGGTGTCAGGGAAACCTGAAAGACAGGGGCACCAAAAGTGTGAGCTCAAGGAAAACCCTGAGCACTGAGCCATGCCTGAGTCCAGTTCAAAGACAGAAAGGAGACCTTGAGAGAGGCTGAGGAAGTAGCTAGAATATGACATACTGGGAGGAAGACCTGCCTAGAAAAGGACAATAAAGGGCAGCGACTGAGAGGAGTCTCCCTGAAATAACTCAAGACCCTTCCTGCTGAACTGGCAGAAGATAAGCCCCTGAGCACTATGGTACCTCCCCAAGTCCCTGTCCATTGGCGAGTCATTTGGCCTGGTACAGATATGAACAGTGGTTTTTTGCAAGTCATCTAGCTTCTATGAGGATATATGGCAGACTGTAGGGATGCTGGCTTTCATTGCTGCTTTGAAATAGGCACCCACTGCCTTTGAAAGTTGGGGCTACCAGGATAGAAAGGAGAACTTAGTGTCCAACCTGCTTCAAAGAATTTCAGATTCCATGTACTGCCAGGCTTGGTGGAAGAAATCTATAATCCTAGCATTCAGGAGAGTGCAATGAGAGGTTTGTGTGGGCTACATAGTGAGACACACTCTTTTCAAAAGAATTCTATGTAGCTTCCCCAGCTATGACTGGGACCCCTTAGGACCTGATGTCATTGTAAGATTTATAATTCAGATAGACAATGAAACTTTAGGAACTACACAGATACATAAGAAAAACAAAATATACTTGGAAAGGACCATATGAGGGCAGGGGGTGAGCTTGTGGGACCAGGCTTACTACATTTTTTTAACTTAAATACATTGATGGTGACCATGGGAGAGGCTTCAATCTCCCCCTGACCTACTTGTCATCAGCTTGCACCCCTCCTAATGAGTTACCTAAGTAATCAGTGTGCTGACTCCCAGTGAAGCTGCAAGCCTCCACAACCACTGCTGTGGACTAAAGGGTGTGTACCAAAGACACACTGATGTCCTGAGTCTGAGTGTCTGTGACTGGAAGCAAATTTGGAAATAAGGTCTTTGAAGATGTAATAAGTTGATGTCATACTGAATTATGGTAGGCTCTCAATCAAATGTGGCTGCTGTCCTTATAAAGAAGTGTAACAGAGACACAGACATGTGGAGAAAGCCTTCAGACACAGTATGACCCAGACTTGATTTCAAACTCCTAGCTCCCAAGTTCAGAGAGAATAAGTGTCAGTTGTTTTAGGCACTCCGGTACGTGGCAATATTTAAAGGTATCCCTGGGAATCGATTAGCATTACAAGTGTGCTCATCTCATATCCTAGCCTACTTGCTCCTGGTGCTTCTTGCCCAAGATGCTCTTGCTGCTAGTATTTGCAGAGACCCTGATAAAACTGGAAGGCTTAGAATATTCCACTTCTCAACTTCCTCCATCTCAGCCCTCCTCTGGCTGCTCAGTCCGAAACAGCTCCTTGTCCTGGCATTCTCTTCTCATTAACTTCTTCATAACATTTTCTTCCATCAAAAATCACATTCTCTGTTTCTTTCCTTATTATTCCATCCTCCCCAGAATAACACAATGACACTAGGGCCATTTTTGAGACACTCACCAGTGCGTGTAATAGTTTTGAACATTAAGAGTCGTTCAAAGCCACATGCCCTGTTGTCACTGTTCTCCTAAAAAGATTGATGCTTCCAAGACTCTTCTCTGTGAAATTCAGAAAGGTAAGAGCTCACCAGCCAAGATCCAGGGCCTTTGTGCAAGTATCTCCAAGACAAGATTGGCTTCTGGGCTAGATACAATCTGGGGTCTGTGAAGTGGGCCACAGGGCACAGCCCCCTAAAGGAGGAGAAGCAGGTTCAGAACCAGAAGACAGAGCATGCCAGCTCCTGGATGGACACCCCCAATAAGAGCATTTGGTGAGAAGCCTCTTGGGTCCATCTAGTGAGAGGGATCATCCCTGTTGGGTGAACATTCATCTCTTCACTAGCTTAACTGAAGGCTGGCCTGGAGGCAGAGAGTTATTAATGGCTGTAGACCTCCAGATCATTGTGGTGGGCATTTCTTGATCTCAGGACTTTTAAATACCATTGTAATAGCTTTTTTTTAAAAGTCCAGACTTGTGATTAAAACATTCCAAGGAAGAATCCAGGAAAGTGCCCCTATTGCAACTACAACATCCCCAACCTAAGGATGTCCTGTGAGACTTTGATGCTGAAGGGGGCAACTGGAGGAAGAAGGGCACATGTGGAAGTTTGTTGGTAAGGATGATGGCACTAAGCTATGGGCTTCTGTGGCAGTGCCAACTGGGATGCCAAGTCTCTGGTCAAACAGTCATTGCTGGGGTGGCACAGCAACTTTAGAAGTCTCATCATGAGCTTTGTGGCATGACAGGGAGCTTCAAATACATTTTATGAATTCTTGTCTATTTATTATAAATTGTCATTCACTGTTATAGTTATGTTTATTATAAGTTGTCATTTCACTATATTTTTATCTGTTTATTATACATCACCATTCTACTACTATTTCCTCTGTTTTTCTTCATTTCGCTTCCCCTCCCTTTTCGTTTTCTTTTTGACAGGGTTCAAACTCATGATCCTCTCAGCCTCCCAAATGCTGAATTCAGACTGTGCCCCACAACCCCCAACTCTGGCTTTAAACTATAGATCCTCCTGTCTCAGACTCCCAAGGGCCAGGACCACAGGCCAGTCTGAGCTTCCCAATGAATGTGAGCAGCTGAGGCAAGAGGATCATGAGTTCAAGAGGACGAGTGAGTGTGAGGCCAGCCTCCATTGTCTGATTTCTCCCGCCAGAACTGCCTGGAAACTTTTTTCAGAAACTCAACCTCTGACTTTTTAGCCAAATCTTCTGTCTGTCGCTGGCCATTAAAAATTATGCCCAGTATAAAAGTGGACACAAGACTTCTGACAATCAACCAAAGCTCAAGAAAATAAGAGCCACCTGAATGGGTTACCTGTGAAGCAAGAGTAGATGGCTCTGACTCTCTAGAAGTGTTATTAGGGAGCGGACTCTGGCAGCCAAGAACAAACCTGTGCTGGGCAGAAACACTTCCTGCAGACAAGCTTGGGAACAGCTGGTAGCTCCTCACACACAACTCCATGAAGGTCATGAGCCATCAAAGACTTTAGAGTGAGCCACTTCCACTTCCAGCAATCCAAAGGATCCTGATTCCTCATGTCATATGAAGGTTCTTTGGATGCCAGACCTTCTTTACTTCTTCCAGTCCGTTCTTAGCCCATCAGACCCATTCTCATCTGTCTCCCTGGGAACCCGGAGCCACAGGGCACTGCAGACTGGATTACTCTGAAGTAATTAGATTTGAGGTAGCCCCTCCCCTTCTCTCCTCTCCTCCCTGCCCTCCACTTTCACCAATTTACAGCCACCAGGAAAAATGATAAGACATTTATTGAGTCATCTACAGCAGTTTGACATCCTTAAAATCCCAGACAAGGTTGTGAGCACAGCATTAATGGCGGCAGCGGTAGCAGTAAGGTCCGTGGGACTTCTCTTTATTGTGGGCGGTGAAACCCAGGCTGGTCCAGCCTCCACAAGTGAGCCTGGAGCCACATCCGGGGTGTCAAAGGTTACACCACTCCAGCCCTGACAGCTGAAAAGCCTCAGAAGACACACATCAGACAAGACACAATGGCTGAGTACAGACACGATACAGGACCTGGAGCTGAGGGCAAGGGGAAGGAACAGGCATATGACCCACCTGAGGAATGTCCCAGATCCTTGAAGGACCCCCAGACAGACAGCATGGACATACAGCACCCACGTGAACTTCTCGCCATCCTCAGCTCAAGAGCAAACTGAATGAGCTGAAGGTAAAGCTGGAAGTTGGTGTCCCCCAGAGCCCTCTGGCCTCCCCTTTACTCCCAGTAAAGTGCTGGTGGTTTTACAAATTTGGCAAAGGTTAAGCCAGGAGGGCTCAAGGCAGTAGACAAACTACAAGGAATTTCTTTCACTGGGTGGAGGGTAATTATGGGGTCCCACACATAAGCCCAGGTTAGTATCAGGTCTTTCCAACACCATTGTATCTCTTATAGTCCGGAGCCCTGGTTACTTGGCATGGCAGGGTAGGGCTGCTCTGGTACAAGGTGTGATGTCTCTAATGGCTGCTTTGAGGGGCTACACACGTACTGGTGGGACTTCTTCCTTATAAAACATATATCAAACCCACTTGCTTCTTCATCTGTCCATAGGGAAGGTTTGCTGTGTAATCTCCAAATTCCCCCCAGTTCTAGTACTTTGTAAGTCTCCCCAAAGTTCTATGGGGACTGAGTCAAGGTAAAAAAGCAGGTCGTTGGGAAAGCTGGCAGAAGCCCAAGTCCCACGGTCCCTGCTTGGGGCTCTTCCTGATGGTCTCCAGCTCCCTGCACTCATGTGGACTCTGCAATGCCAAAATACTCACTGCTTTGTCTTTGAAGGGGAAAGAGTACTCAAGGAATTAAAAGGAGAGCCTCTCCTCGCTTTCTATCCCAGAAAGAGGAGGCAGATCCAAGTGCAGGGCTTTGGGGAAGGAGGTAGGGAACAGGAGTATTCCTGGCCCTAGGCTCTCCTCAACCTCCAAGCCCCACTCACTCCCTCAAGAATCCATCTCAGTGGAGATGGGGTTAGGGATCATTGAGGCCTGCTGGGCCTGTCTAGGAGGGCCATCATGGCAGGCCTCAAGCGTGATGGACTCACAAGAACACCAGGATGTTGCTGCACTCCCTAAATCCCTCGGGATCCCTAGAAGAATAGGGATCTCTGGTATGCAACTCATTTCCTTTGGAACTAGAGACCTCTCCTGACACTGCCCACCTGCCCTGAGGCTGGACAGTGATGACAGGAGGCAAGTGATGTCCTCACCTCAATTGTGAGCCTCTGAAGGATGAGGTTTGTCTGCAAAGTTGCCTAGAACAAGACCCCATTTCCCAGGAATGATCCCCGGCAGGTAGCATGTCCTCAACTCAGGGGAGAATTCTCATTTAGAGTTGCCACTTGCCCAGTCCAGACATTACCACAGCCTTGCCTGGGGCCCATTCAAGCACATGGCCAGTGCTTACCCAGAAGCCCAGGATGCACTGGGTGGTATACAAACCACCCAGCATTACTCCTCAGTCTAGTTCTAAAAGAGGGGGAAGGAGGGAAGGATTGGCCCAGGCCAGGTGTGATCCCTTCATCGCCTGTGACAGAAGTCAGAAGTTCCTGGACCATGAAGCATCTTCAGATACATATGCTCACAAGAAAAGTAAACACTCATTCAGACAAAAACTAACCAGGCCTAGGAAGACACGGGCCCAGGGCTCAGGAAGCAGCACAGTGGAGGCAATTCAGGGTTGATTTTGTTTTTTGCTGGTTTGCAATGAAGTTATCTAGAAAGTCACAGTTTCTTTCTCCACAGTGAAGCAGACTTGCTGGCAGGAGGGGTGATAACAAACGAACAGGATTCAGACCCTGGGGACTGTACCCTAGACCTCTGATGCCATGGGCAACCTGTCCCTGACAGACACACAGGGCTAGATCTATACATCATGCCCAAGACCTTGCTCAAATGTTCATGGCTGAGCTCTCTCTTCTCTTCCATCATCCACTGTGGTACCACATGGAAGAGACAGAAGTTGGGTTTCTAAGACAAGGAAAATAAACAGAATTTCACCCCACCATTGGCACACATGTACACTTTAAATGATATACACAACAAGGACACATGCTTTTTACCTGCCTTAGCTGGGAACAAGAAAATTACTAAAGTCCAGAGTGAGCCTTGAGAAGCATCAGAAACCACCTCACTTAACACACGGGGAGCTGAGACCCAGAGCAGGAGCACTGTGTCCAGTCACAGCAGTGTGACCCCAACCCCGAATCCCAGGCCAGGCTTCTTCTCAGAAGCTCAGGTCCCCTAGCCATGTCCAGAACTCAGGCCATCAACAGGTGCTTACCTGACTGATAAACCTGGCTTTTTCAAAGACCCAAGGACAAAGACACAGAACTAATCTAAATCAGAGAAACTAGAGCCTTCTTCAATCATTCTGAAGGCCCATCTGGCAGCACTGTTCCAAAGCTCCCAGTGTTTCTCAACTTTATAAAGCCAGGTGATGCAGAATTCCCTCTCTACCCAAACTCCCCAAGCACTCCAGAGCACCATCCGGAAGCAAGCCAACTGACACTGAGACAGCAACTGAGCCACATGGGGCCATGGCACTCCAGTTCTTTCCTCTACCTTCCAAACCTGGTTTGGCCCTGTTTTAAATTCTTAGGCTATGGCTGTGTGCAGCCTGAAGCTGGGGAGCCGAGGTGGCTATTAGGGAGCCACGGCTCCACTCATCAGCAGCTTCTGCTAATACACACTGCAGGCATGACATCTGCACTGAACACCATAGGACACACACAGAGATACAATGTCAAGGGCACATGAGGACATCTTGCAGACATCTCTGAGAATTCAGTAGTTGAGTCCAGGCCTGTGGAGCCAGCATTTGGGATTCCTCATCATCATCTGTGGTTGTGGAGACTGTGGGGAACCCCGGGCTCAGGACTTGGCTCACGGAGATGTATGGTGCTTCAGAGCACACGAACATCACAGGAAAGCGGCTGTTTCTTCCTAGTCATGGCTTTGACTCGGGGAGAAATGGGGAGGGGAGTAAGGGATTCTGTGGTGGGTGCAGTTGGGGAACAGCTTCTCCGGGCCATCCTCTGGGGGCAAGATGGACAGAAAGGAAACTACCACATGAACTTGTCTTGAGTTCAGGGCATAGTCATGGAGATGGTAAGGCCTTCCATGGGTCTCCCAAACTTTTCCATCTTCTTCCCAACTGTATCTGCATTTCTGGCTCTCAACTATTCTTGGATCAAATGAAAAGCACCAGGAGCTTTCCGAACCCTTGCCCCTCACCCATCCCTTACAGCTGATGCCTTTGATGGAAAAAGCCCTGGAGCTATCCCACTGTCCTGGTACCCAGGAGTTAGGTACCAGAGCAATTAGGTGCCAGGTGAGCAAGGGGAAACCTCAGGCTGACCTGCTTTAAAGGATGCTCTGGCCCTGGCTGGTTGCAAGACTGGGCCCAGGCTGAGAAGAGCCCAAGTCCAAAGTCAAGCAGTGAGGGGCTTTGGGGTGGATGCCACCCCAGACTCTTCAAAGCCGGTATGCTTCAGCCTCAGCTCACAAGGCCTCGTGCTTGGGGTCAGGCCATCACTGAGGCTGGCCTAGACACAACAGCTAAGAGCTGGAGCCTGGCTGAGATGAGCAAGGACACAGGAGGAAGGGAAAGGGATGGGGAGACTTTCCAAATTTGAGGTGTATTTACATATCAAATCAGAGCCCAGGGGACCACAGTAGGTGGGGCTAATAGTCAAAGAGGAGGTGCAATATCAGCCTACACTCTGCCTCCCTCTTCCCCCTTGGGAAGGAGCCCAGCTTCTGGCCCAGGGCCTGCCCAAGGGGAGAGGAGAGGCACGCACGAGTGTGCAGGCACCTGCCTGCAGCCCCAGCCTGTGCAGGAGAGAATGCGGGATAAGGCTCAGGTGGCCAAGTTGTCGGCCGGGAGGCTGGACATGCGGAGCTGGGAGCTACTCTTGCTCAGGATGGAGAGCTGGGTGCCCCCATTCACCCCACTGCTGGCCAGCGATGGGTGCCGATGCTTGAAGTCCATGGTGAAGTAACGGTTCACCTTCCAGCTCCGCCATTTCCGCTTGATCTCTGCCTGCACCTGTAAGGAGCAATGTGCCTGTGACTTCTGGGTGGACATCTTCTCTGCCCTGAACTGGGACCTTCCCAGCCGCCACTGCCACTTCCCATCCATCTCCTGTTCCTCAGCCCTGCAGCCCTGCCCCAGTCTGTCCAGTCTGGTGGCTTCCTTTTGGCTGGCTTTCTTAGAGACTATCAGGGCACTTTTCCCAAGCAGCCTGCCAGATCAGAGTAAGGATCCTTGCCACCACTGGCCATGAAGATCCACCCCTTCTTGAGTAGTTTTAAATATCCCAGATGACCAGATCCTAAAAACCCTGATATTCGTGTTTCTGGGCAAGACTTACACCTACAACTTTTAAAGCTTCCCAGATGATTACAATATATGGCCTGGGCTAAGAACCACAAAACAGTCCATCACTCTGGGTGGACACATTCCCACGTAGCTCTTAGCATGGTGAGTAGGTGCCATGCAAACTGAGCCTCGACCAAGTTCATGCAGTGTACAAACTGCACAGCTGGAGCAGCCCCCACAGACCCTCTCCTCCCCCAGCCCCCATGCCCTCAGCAGGCTCTTGAAAAGCTACCACACTCCCATCTTTTGGCTCTCCCTGCCTTTTCACGCACGGCCCTCTCTGCCTCTCTTGGTCCTGAGACCTGCTGCAAAGACTCTGCCCACTACAAAGTCAGCTACCACTGCAGTCTTAATACTTCTGTCCTGGGCTCTTGTACAAAGAAGCCCCAAACCACAGTTCCGGGTCTTTCCTTGGATCTTTTCCAAATTCTCATGGGCCCTACTCTATCAGGTCCAGGCAGGCTAGCATGCCAGAGGTAGCTCCTGGTTTAGCAGATCTGTCCATCACAGCCTGACCTGCTGGTACAGCTTCTGCTCACTGAGGTATGTCTTACAGAGAGAGCCCCTGCACCCTGGGGCTCTGAAGCCTTTGCTAGCTGGAGCTCTGTGCTGCAGGGTGGGCCTTAGCCGCAACAAAGGAGTGATTCTGACACATGTGGAGGCTGTTCCCCAGCAAGCCCGATCATACAGATGAGAAGCCAGCAATCAGGGTCTTACCTCCCCGTTCAGGAAACAGTACAGCACAGCCACCACAAAGCCCTGCAGAGAGAGGGGAGAAACAAGCCTCAGCCTGCTAGCCTGAGACCTTCCAAGAGGCTCTATGTCCAGGGCACATGGGAGAGGTGGCAGAAGGGGATGACACCAGGAAGGATTAAAATCATCACAACCTGGACAGGGATACCAGGGACCTAGATTGAGGCCATCAATGTGGGCACTTCCATGAGGCCAGGTCACCTGCTGTACCAGCCCCCCCCCCCCCCCGACTGGTTTTAGGTCTCACATTCCCTTGGTCCAGCTCTATCCCATTTTCTACAGGAAACCTTCCTCCCACTCTATAGGACACAAGCCAGAATGTTTTCTGGACTCTCCTACTAGTCTTCAGGCCCCTGAGGGTGGGATCAAAACAAAACAGACCTGGGCCATCTTTATCTACCACTGTCTCCCTGCTCTCTCCTCCCGATGCATGCTGGCTCTGTACACAGCAGAGCAAAACCACATGCAGCAAGCACTTGGTACAGACTATTAATTTAGCTTTTCTGCATCTACACCAAGCAAAGCAATAACATTTTCCTGAAGACTGCAAACCAGTTTCTTGCAACCCTGGTGCCCTTGGCTGTCATTTGAAAGTGTCAGAGGAATGATGCCTAGAAAATGTCACAAGCCCAAAGACGGGAGTCTGGGGTTCTAATTCCCAAGTCAGAACTCTATAACACTCCCAGCCTCTGCAGTTTAAGAATGTCAATCAGGTAAAATGCCCTTGAACTAAAACCTGGACAGAGGGAGTTTGAAGTCAGTTGCACAGAGCAACTTTTTATCAAACTCAAATATTAATTTAAGGTGAGTATGGTGGTTCATGCTTTTAGTACTTTAGCACTGGGGAGGCAGAGGTAAGAGGATTGCTGTTTGAGGCCACCTTGAGACTACATAGTGAATTCCAGGTCAGCCTGGGCTAGCGCAAAATCCTACCTTGAAAAAAAAACAAACATAAGGAGCTGTGCCCTCAACGTGCACCATGCCTACCTGAAAGGATCCTAGTCCCAGCTCAAACACGAGTCTTTCCCTCTTGCTGACGTTCTCTGGGGAGAAGGCAAATACCGTGTAGTGGATTCCGAAGAGCGGGATGAGCAGCAGTGTGGATCGGGCCAGTCGTCTGTCGGGAGAGAACGAGGCATCTGTTCCAGGGGCTGTGGAGCTTGGGAGCAGAGGCACAGAGGGCTGAGGACCCAGCCCCAGCCTCGCCTCTCCCTCAGTGAACCCTGTCCATACACCTCTGCATTCTCTCCACATGCAATGAGCCTGGAGAGAGGGAATCAACCAGAGCCCAGGCTCCCAGAGTTCTCTGGGATGTTCTGAAGGGGCTTCCCCAGTCTTCAGGGCACCACTAAAAAATGTATACTTGATTTATAACACCACTTTGAATGGCATGCAAAACCTTTGAGCAGAAATAAAGTCAGTGTGATGGGATTCCAGTGGACTGAACCAAAGCAAACCTTGTCCTGCCTCAGAGAAGCTACATGTATTCAGAGCTGCTTTCAGTCTGGGGCTAGTTGGGGACACTCACTGAAAGCACAGGAAAGGATGATGAGCAGGAGGAAGAACACTGGGGAGAGCATAGAGGGACATGGGAGGGATTCAAGGAAGGACTTGCGGACTGGGCAGAAACCATCTCTGTCTGGACAGGAGGAAAGGAAGAGGAGGCTATCCGCCCTGAGGCAGAGTAAGCAGGAGAGCCTGTCAGGCCAGCTCTCCTGAGTTCCCCTGCCTGCCACTGGCTCTTGGACCAAGACAGGTAAAGGCCCTGTCTAAATGTGTGGATCCAGGAAGACCCACAGTGAGAAGACCAGGAGTGGGTACAAGGGCATGAATTCTTTCAGGGGCCTTTCAGAAAGAGACACCATCTATTCCAGGACACTAGATCCCTGTGATCCTCCTACTTGGCACATATTTGTGCCCAGGCTTGCTGGTGTCATCAGCCTCACCCTGTCCTGGCATATCTTAGCCCTTGGAAATGGACACCAGGTATAGCGGTGACTGACTGGGGGCAAATCCATCATGTTGCTCCTTGTCTCCTTCTCCCAGCCACTGGATAGCTAGAAAGCCCTTGGTGCTAGCATCTCTGAGAGAGAAGATGGAGACAGGAAGAGGCAGGCGGGAGGAGGAGCCCGAGGTGACCTTCAGGAGCAGGGGCTCAGCCCAGAAAGGAAGTAGCCTCTGAACATGGGGCTTGCCTGTCCCTTCCCTCCTCACAGGTAACATACTCTGCAAGCCTCAAAGGTCCCTGGACCAGAACAGGATCTGAGTGAGTCCCTGCAGTGAGCCCAGTAGTTCACCTGCATGGGGCACGGGACTCCTAGCAGTCTGTCCACCTGATGGTGACCCTAAAGGCAGGAGAAGCCCCTCCGTTATCCGTAGGTCCTATAGCAAGCATATCCAGAAACCGACACTGGAAATACCTGTTCCATAAAGGAGCAATGGGCTCACCCAGGCACAAGAGCCTGGAGTCCTTAAAACCCAAAATTTCCAGGGCCCTACTCCCTTCTTGAGGCCTAAGGCCTGGCACCAAGGAGGCAGCAGGGGGTGTCTGGAGACAGAATGGGAGCTGGAAAAGCAGAGGGAAGTGGCAAGAAAAGCACATGCATGGCAAGGCTGGGGCTCCACTGGGTCCTGCGAAGGAGCTCAGGAAGGGGGATGCTCCAGAAACAAGCCAATGCCCTGCCTTCTCCCCCAGCACTCCCCCCACCCCCTTGCACATGGACTCATTCCATGTCCTGGTCCCTGAAGAGTGAAAAGGACTCTGGAAACCAAGATGTCAAGCCTCAGCAGTGTCTGTGGTGGCGTTAACTGGACTGCGTACAGAGTGAGAAACAGAGGTCTTTCCATCGTGGTCTCGGGACCTCCCAGTTACAGGACAGATACAGTAGCTAGACAGAGGGCATCCCATGGTATGGCCCAAGAGCAGTACCTGTCTTCTCCCACAGCCCTGCCACAACCCTAGCATAGAGAGGGACTGGGCTAAGAGCTCAGCACTCTGGGGGCCATTAGAAGACAGGGCAATGGGGACAGGTGAGAAGCTCTCTGGAGCTGGGGGAGGGAGGTGGGACTTATGTACTTCTAGGGTGACCATCTAGGAGTAAGGACACAGGATGTGAGGCTCGTACCATGATCTGGTTAACTCAGGGAGACAGTGATCCAGGGCTCTGCTTTTGAGCTCCTGCCCCAAGCAGTCATCAATAGGCTGAAGAGTCCAGGAATGCCTAGTGCTCAGAGCTGCCCACACAGGGAGGACATGCCTCCCACTCAACGCAGATGCCACAGACATCCTGAAGCGCACTGCTTATGCCTTTCTGTCTTCCAATGCTTGTCCTGCCAATTATGTGACCTTGAAAACAATCATTTTGGCTTTTTTTTTTGTGTGTGTGTGTGTGCCCCAGTGTGCTGATCTGTAAAATGGGATCAATTGCTACCTCATATGTCCTTGTGGCTGAGTGGCTACCAAGTTGCACACATGGTGCTCTGCACACTAAGTCCACTGTCCCGTTCACTTGGAGAATTTACATGAACTCCACCCAATTCTGAGCTTCTGGAAGTAGCTTTGCAGTTGCAAAGATTGAAGGCCAGAGAAGTAGGCATCTGGGGAAGCTCCCACTCAGCAGCAGCAAGCTGCTACGGAGCTCTTCCCCTTAGCACTGGCCAAGCTGGGGTGCTTCTGCAATGCCAAAGCTCCATCCCCAAGGGCCCTCCCACCCCATCCACAGACTGAAGAGAACTCACAAAACACAGACGTCCACAGTCAACATGCAACAGCCAGGGATTGGGGGGGGGCGGAGAGGCCCCGGGAGTTGTTCCACTCTCCTCAGCCTAGCCAGACGCAATCCCCACACAGTGGCAGTGGCGGCGGCAGCATGCGACCCCCTCCCTTTCAGGACACCCAGCTACAGCCACGGCCACGCACACTTACAGAGTAATGGTGGACAGTTCTGACATCTTGCAAGAGTGCTGCTGAGCCCGCTGTGGCTTGCAGTAGCATTTCTGCACGCAGCTGCTGGGTGTGACAAGATTAGCACTTCTGTCAGCTGGGGGCATTGGGCAAAGAAGAAACTGAGGTGGGACATGGGGAGACTAGGTTCATGGGAAAGGCAGAGAGTGCATGGGATGGAGGCAGGGCCAGGGTGGCGACCCAGAGGAAAATGAAAGGTGATGACCAAGACAAGGTCAGCACTGGACAAAGGAATGCAGGTCCATAAACATGCATGTGCATGCATGGTGGTTCATACAAATACACTGGGCATGTGTGTGCATGGTGGTTCATACAAATACACTGGGCATGTGTGTGCATGGTGGTTCATACAAATACACTGAGGTGTGTTTGCATGGTGGTTCATACAAATACACTGAAACATGTGTGTGCACGGTGGTTCATACAAATACACTGAGGCATGTGTGTACATGGTGGTTCATACAAATACACTGAGGCATGTGTGTGCATGGTGGTTCATACAAATACACTGAGGTGTGTGTGTGCATGGTGGTTCACAAATACACTGGGCATGTGTGTGCATGGTGGTTCATACACATACATCGTAGGTGGGTGGGCTTAGGAGGCAGATGTATTCAGGTGGAGCTTGGGTTAAGGCTTAGACATGACACAAGAGGCTTTCTCTGGTGTCACCACAGGCTTGTTAGGATGGCCTTGGTGTTCACCCCCATGAGATAAGCAGCTGAAATCACTCAGTTTTGGTTTAGTGGGAAGGTCACCTTGAGTATATGATGGTCACCTCATCTACCTGCCCCTCTCTCAGAATCAGCATACACAAGGAAACAGGCAGGCTGGTTTGAGTGAGCAATTGAACCTTTCACTACCTTCTATGGTATCTATTACCTCTAAGTGGCAATTTGAATTGAAATTAATAGCAAACGGTTTCCCAGCCCCTTGTGACTAGTGGTGACCATGCTGGACATGCAGACATTGGGCATTTGCCTCTCTGTGAGGGGTTCCACTGGACAGTGCTGGGCTAAGCCATGCCATCAAAGTCCATGGGCAAGAGCCAAATAGTGAGTGTGCTGCCCCATGGCTTTCAGAAACAAGTCTCTTAAGGAGGCAGGCACCAGGGGCTAACCTGATTCTACCTTCTGATGGGCAATCACAGGCCTCTAGCTGCCCCACCTCTACTGACCCTCCATGCTCCTGCTCCTGCTCAAGCTTGAGCCGGCCACAGATGCTAGTTTTCCTTTCACCAGAAAGGGCTCAAGAGCTGTGTCATCATGGATTACAAATTAGCCTACATGGAGGTTTCCAAGTCTCCTGGTCCTGGTTGGTGGATGGATAAACTGGGTATGACTAGAAGTCAATGAAGACAGACATGCAGGAGAGATTAGACCCTGTCATTCACGTATTTGCTCTCTGTGGCTCCAGCACTCTGAGAGTGAGTCTGAAGGCACCTGACATATGAAGACAGGTTGCTCCACTGAGGCAAGAATCTGTCTCACACCCTTCCATGATGAGGCAAGCCTCAGCCTGTGTAGCATATGTGTCTCTCCATACTTGTGTTTCCTGCTCAATCAATGGTATCTTTCAATTCATACAACTATGAGGTGGGTACTCGAGACCCATTTTGCAGAACAGAAAGGTGAGCTGTGGCTTGACGCTTGGTTACTCAAGTGGTCCAGAGATCACAGCATCAGAACAGTCTGACAGCTTCTCAGAAACACAGACTCAGGTGCCACTCTGACCTGCCAGCTCAGAAACTGCATTTTAACCACAGCTAGGGGGTGAGCTATTCATGGATCTGACAAGTTTCTCATCTATCCTCAGTGAATGACAAGGGTCTGTTTAGATAGATGATAGATGATAGATAGATAGATAGATAGATAGATAGATAGATAGATAGATAGACAGATAGATGATGCAAACAAATAAGGATGTTTCAATAATTAAGAGTGTGCCTGGGTACACAGACAAAATGATTGGCTAGTCCCTATGGACAGCAAGCCTTCAACCCTGGCTGGGGCAGGCAGTGAAAACCAAACCAGGAGCCTGAGATCCCGCACTCCACAGTTGATATGCCCACGTCATCCTGATACCCGCACCCTGAATTCTAAGCTTCAGCTTGTCTTCCTTAAGACTCCTCTTATTTCTTTAGTTTCATGTGTCCTGTGACCCTGGCCATCCCAGACCTAAGACAGTTCTACAGTAAACATAGGCTCCTCTGATATTTTTAAGGGTTTTTTTTTTTAATGGATGGCTCTGATGGGGTGGGAGGTCTGATCAGAGAGCAGCAGAGGGGAGGGTGACATCCAGAGGATTCTCAGGGGAGACCTACCCAGAAAAAGAGAGGCTCTTTCCCCAAACCCCACCCCGCCCAGCCTGCAGTGTGAAAGGACTCACTGAACAGCGACCCACAAGCAGTGGCAGGACAGCGGAGCCAGAGCGTGAGAAAGGCAAGGGTGGGTGACTCTCAGGACAATTAGGCGAAAAGGATAAAGGAGATCCTCCAGGGGAGAGATGGGGCTAGGCAGCCCCGGAAGACAACTCTGAACTGCTCCAAGGGATCATGGGAAGCTCAGAGGAGGATACTTGACGGGGCTGCTAGACACAGGCAGCACCCTCAACTTCTCTTTCACCTCTGACCCTAGGGATCTGTGTAGTGCCGTGTCCTTGGCAGTCGATAGAACAAGGTGGTCTCCCTAATGCTAAGCTGGCATGTACCCTCAGAACTCTGATGCATACCCGGGAAGCCCTTCCAGCTCATTGGCAGTCCTGCTGGAGGTCCAGCTTCCCATCACTCTTCCCCCAAAAGGAGAGAGGGCACGCCACTCTCTGGACTCCCCACTGGTCCACAGCACCCAGGCTCAAAGCCTTGTTTAACCACTGACTGGCTGGTGGCTTTACTTAATTTTACCTTCCTTTTCTGGGTTTCTGTAGGTAAGGGCTCCCTGCTGCCGCTCCTGATGAGACTGGGGGGATGGTGCTCCTGGGCAGGGAAGGAGGCTGTGGATGGTAGAGCCTGCAGGCAATGGAAGCCCTTGGCTGTGAGTAAAGCCCCTGGTGGAACTTCCTGGGTACATGGCTATATTGCCACACAGTTTGTCCTGGTAGATGGTGGGAGAAATCCTGAGGAAGTTCTATACTCCAGACCCAACAGGCAGCTCCCAGTGCCCACTTGTGGAACAGGGGCAGGGGTGAGCACTAGGAATGAAGCCAGGCCAATCTGAGGTGGGGCTGAGCAGAGATAGCCCCGTTCAGTCTGCCACAGAAACTTCATCTGCCCTCTGGAGTCAGTGAGGGGCTCCCAGAAGAACTCTGTCCTCGGGCCAAGGCAAACTACCCCTACCTTGCCCCAGGCTGAACACTCAGCCCTAGCTCTGCCCCAATCCAAGTGGCCCCTTGAGGCCCTGCTGACCCTGACCCAAGCCCTGTATCCCCTACCCCCTGCAAGGCCCCACACCCAGCAGGACCTTCAAGTGTGGGCCAGGAGCACCATCTTGGCCAACAGTGGACAAACCCTTAGCAACTGAGCAGCTGGAACCAACCTACAGGAAAGGGAGTGAATGCTGGTCTGAGGGCACAGGCAGGGGGTCCTCTCGGGTTTTCTTGGGGATGCCCAGGCTTAAATTTGTTCTGGAAACAGAGGAAAAAACCAGAGAGCTGTTGTGGGCAGACCACAAGGTCTGCAGTCTAACATACCCATCTGGGGCTCCAAGCGCAGCCCTAGAATCCCCACCAAGCCCTGCCCCACTCCCAGATGATCCCTCCCTTAGAGTCAACTCCCCCAAAACCCTGGGGGGCACTTTCAAACAGACCTGGAGCTCACACTGGCTTCTCCTCCTTTCCCCATCTGTGGACTTGATGGGGCCAGAATGATGACCCAGTGGATCTTGGGGTGCAGGCTGACTGCACTTATTCTAGTTTCACTCTTTCCAGTTTAGTTTACTAGCGCCCTCAGGTGGAAACTGGGGTTCTGTTTAATTCTTGATCACCCAACCTACCTGCTATGCTGGGTGCTTACATGTGTTAACTGGCACCAAGCTACATGTGTTTTAAATGATAAGTTCGCCAATAAGACCTCCTCAACCTGGGAACATTCAGACACATGGCTGAATTCCATGGAAGCAAACTGATTCCTTACCCAACATTAGCCAATCCACCTGGCTTTCAGACTTTATCCACCTGTGTTTTCAATCTTTGGGGCTAGAAATTAGCATAGGTTTGACTTTCTCAACCACAACAACAATAATAAAGACTGGCTAAGCTTACAAGAAAGCACTTATAACACTAAGAAAGTAAACCAACTACCCACTGCTTCAAAAGTCCTGGATTAACACCTGAATATATAAACCACACTCTCTAATTAAAAGTGGCTTTATCTATATACTAGGAAGCCTCACTCTTGTTTCTCATCAGACCCAGGGGAATCTTGCTGCCTAGTCAGGATACTGAGCTGGTAAGACAAGAGGTCAAGCTTCAGTATAGCATATTTATTTAGTTGAGGCTGGGCCACTGTGTGTGCCCCTCACAGGCAGAGTGGGAGGAGCCTGGAAGGACAACCCTCAAAGAAGAGATCCCAAGAGGCCTCAGAAGAAGATGGAGATGCTTCTGGAAAGGGGAAGAGACCAGGGAGGCTGCCAGAGCGCAGGTGAGAATGAGGCTGCCTTAGCTGCCCAGCAGCTGCAATGACCAGAGATGACTATCAGTGAAGGAGAGGGGCAACCTACAATCAAGCAAGAGAACAGAGGCAAGACACGAGGACATGGCTTTCTACACTGGGCAGGAAGGCAAGAGAGAGGAGCAGTGGATACTAATCTGTGTGCTCTGAAACAAGGGCAGGTGTCATCTCTGCTGCAGTGCAGACAGCTGAGGCTACACCCATCACAGAAACACACAGGCAAGGTTGCTGAAAAACTTGCAAAAACATGAAAAAATGGACAGTAACAAAAACCCACAAAGTATCTTTTCCAATGTAATATAAACATTTCAGAGGTAGAGCAAACACGGTGAATGGTCCAGAGACTGGACTAACTACCCACAAGGGGAAAGGCTGGACAGACTGATGGACCAAAAGCAAGTTTCATTCTCCCCAAAAATCCCAGGGAGAATTTAGAACTTGGTCTCTGAGCAGTCCTTCCTTCCCTTCTCCCTAGGAGAATGGCTGGCAGAGCCCTCCCCTGGGTTCTCTCTGCTGTCCCCCCTAATTTTTCCCTGGATAGTCATCAAGATTGTGAACCCCAGGCATGAGGTCTCTAATGAAGACACCCACTGATGCTGAGAGACCTACAGCATCTTCTAACGTGCCCCTGGTCTGAAGGAAAGAAGCAACCATGTGCCTTTCACTGTGCTTTCTAGCAAACCTTGGAGTTTGGGGGGATCTTTCTACTCCAACAGAAGCATCTCCCCACCCTAAGCCCCCAGCTCCCATGCCAGAGGCCAGTATGGCGAGGTGTCATCCCCTGCCTGGTTTCAGGCTGGGATGGAATAACACTGGAGGGCATACGTTAGGGGCCGTGATATCACAGGAACCAAATGGTTGTGAAAGTAGAGAAAATTCTGCACTCAATGGTAAGAGGTGCCCTCAAACCCAAGAGTCACAAAGCGGATGTTCCTGTACTGTGGAAGACAGGGCTGAGGAAGCAGGAACAGAGATATAGAAGGAGCTACAGCTGCCCTGAGGAAAGGTAGAAAAAGAATCCCCATCTAGCAAACAGCAGTGAGAGGGCCACCAGCCCAGTGGGTGGACACTGAATAGCTTCTGTATGTTGGACGTGGGATGATGTGAGTGATCTATCACAGCAGCGCCTCCACTACACTCAGCTTCCCACAAAACCATCCTCCCCAAAGGAAACCCACCTTCCAACAACCAAGATCCTGACTAGTCTCGGGACTCTGGTATTCTCCACTCTTATGTTCCTTGGTTCACATAAGCTCTGCCCTGCCCCACCTCTCTCTCTCTCTCTCTTATCACTTCCATGCAGCTGACGAGCTCCTGGGTTGACTGACACCGGGGAGGCAGCTATATTTCACAGGCACTTGAATCAGGAAGAAACAGCCACACTAGATCACACCATCAGCAAAGAGCAAGCCTCGTCCCTCCTGGGCTTGACCTGACTGCAGGGCCCACATGGTCCCGTGGCATCCACATCATGTACTTACAAGTAGATGCTGGATTCGTTGCCTCCCATGTCTGGAGACTGGAGCTTCTGCACCAGGATGATGATGATGCCGACGAAAAGCACGAAGTTAACCTGAGGAGCAAAGCAAAGGTGGGCGGAAATGACTGGCCAAGCACTGCCACTGGCTGGCTCTCTGCCCATCCCAGAATGTCTCCAGCAGGGCCCTCTCCAGCCAGTCAAGATTCCATCAAGACTTCTAATCCAAGATGGTAGCCAAAGTCTCCTGTGTTCCCAGGATCCACAGGATCTCCCAAATAGAAATACTCCAAAATAGAAGAGTATCCCAAATGAATCAGGAAGTAAGGAACATCTGGAAGAGCAAGAAAGAGAAGGTGGAGCCAAGGTGATGGAAATGAGCAGCAGTGTGTTTGGGGCGAGGCGGTGACCTCAGCATGCAGGAGGCTGAGGCAGGATGAATGTGAGTACACTGAGAGACCCTGGTGTGTGTGAGAGAGAGGGGGAAGGGAAATACAAGCAGACGGAGAGAGAGGTAGGAAGGGAGAGAGAATGGGTAGAGACAGAGGAAGTCCAAGTTCAGAGTGTGGGTAGGGGCAGTAGTTAGGGGCGTGATTGCCTGGGAAAAGCAACAGCAACCTTCTGCCTGCAGATAAAGATTGGGGACAAAGGCTTTCTAAACAAAGTGGGAAGATTTGTGTACCGTGAGAAAGGAGGAGGGAAGGATGTAAATAAATGGAGAGGAGGCTCAACAAGGAGACTGCACAGCGACATCTCTGGGATGACAGCCAAAGCCACCCTTGGAGGAAAAACCAGAGCTGAGAACTAATATGCTTAGACACGATGACAGTTAACTGAGAAACAACTCAAGTCAAGGGCGAGGCCAAGCTGACCACCAAGTTCATGGGTACAAGGAAAACTATTACAGATAAAAAAACTCCTGGGAAAGGAACTGGAAGAGGAGGCTTCATCAATTTAAAAAAAAAGATTTATTCTTTCTGTTTCCTTTGTTTTTACAGCTCAATTAGAATGATTAGTGCATACTCCCTCCTCTGACAATCTTATTTTCTGCTTTATGTCTGACATCTAATTAGTGCCTGGAGTTAACTCAGAAAATACTGTTAACTTCATGCGTCTGAAAAAAAAATACAATTTAACATGTCAGGGGTGAAAAAGAGGACGCAAAAAACGCAAAATGTGTTCAATCATGAGAAACGGTCAACAAAAATAGTGAAATAAAAATGAACAAGAATTTACATGAAGGTGGAAAAACTGAATGGGACAATACCCTCAAAAGGAATGTTCACAGTAATAAAGAGAGACTGTATTAAAAGGCATCAACCCAAATAATTTTATAAACTTCTAAGGAAGATGCGATTTTCCTGCTACCTAATTATTTCAAAGCAAATTAAAACTTCCAGGATATCCTATGAAACTAACAAAATTCCTGCTACAAAAAAAAAAAAAACAGACAGGAAAAATGGGACATGATAACACAAACTGGTAATCCCAGGATGGAAGGCAGAGGTAGGAGGATCATAAGTTCAAGGCCAGCCTGGGCTACACAGTGAGACACTATCTCAACAAAACAAGACATAATTTAACCAAAAACAGAAAACACACTCACACAGACATACAAGACACAAGGAGAGCGATGCAAAAACTTCAAATAACACGTTAACAAACAGAATTATAGAAACTGTATTAAAAGAGCCAACATCATGAAGACAGATTTCATCCTAGGCATGCAAATAAATGACTATTGTTTATTATGATGATGTATGAAAACAATAAACTTCCATTATCCCCTGTAAGACAGGCAGATAATTTGACCATAGAAACGTAGGCACAGACATGGGAAGCACAGGAAATGAGCTCTCTTGTGCTTTGCCAAGTAAATAGTAATGCACATACTTTTTGTCCCCAAAATCCTGCTCCTAGAGTTTTGGGTTTTTTTTTTTTCCCAAAGACATATTAACAATTGCTCAAAGCTACACTAGACAATTTTATTCCCGGCACTGAAGAAAAATTGGAATATTA
This sequence comes from Zapus hudsonius, assembly GCA_004024765.1. Taxonomy (NCBI): domain Eukaryota; kingdom Metazoa; phylum Chordata; class Mammalia; order Rodentia; family Dipodidae; genus Zapus; species Zapus hudsonius. The sequence continues at coordinate 36,136 of PVHP010011853.1, forward strand.
TCAATGCCTGTCATAACAGTGCAATAATGCCAACAAGTCTGGTAAAATGCAATACTCATGCTCAATTTTTTTCAATCTATAAACAAAAACCATCCAGGAAGAGAAAGTTTCCCAATTCCGTGCAGAGTAGCTGCCAAAAGCTAGAGCAAGTCATCATCCACAAAAACAAGGAACAAAAGGAGTGGATGTTGGAAAGGAAGAGCAAAACTGTTTCCATTTGCAGGTTATGTAACTTTCTGTTTAGAAACTTCGTGTGAACCAAATGACAGGACTACAAACTCATAAAAGTTCAAAGCATAACTAAGAAGACAGTCACAAAACCCAATAGCTTCCCTCTATGACCCCAACACCCATCAGCAACACAACTAAATGATGAGTTCTAAGTCTAACAAGGGCCCAAGTGGGGACCATCTCAGAGGCTAAACATGTCACCAAAATGACTCAGTGAGAAGATGAAGCCTTTTATAAGAAAACCTATTCTCCTCCAAACTCATCCATAAATTCAATGCAATTCCTACTCAAATCTCAATCATTTTTTTTGGACTTTGACAAGGATATTTAAAGTCCCACCTGAAAGAGCAAAGTGTACAACATTTATTTTTCAAGTGGAAAATGAGAAATTTGGATGTCAGATTTCAAAACACTCAACAAGGTTTCAGTAACTGTCACAGTGGAGCATCTAGGAAAAAATTAGTAACATGATAATGAAAGTCTAGAACCAAAAATGGACATATTGAGTGTTTATGGTAAATAACTATCAATACAATGAACAAAATATTCTATTTAAAAACTGAGAATGTGGGAAGTACATTCATCAAAAAATAAAATCTGGGCGTGGTGGCGCACGCCTTTAATCCCAGCACTTGAGGCAAAGGTAGGAGGACCACCATGAGTTTGAGGCCACCCTGAGACTACATATTGAATTCCTGATCACCTGGGCTAGAGTGAGATCCTACCTCAAAGACAATAAATAAATAAACAAACAAACCATTTTAGGGAAGAAAAAACTAAATATCATCTGGATATGCGTATGAATAGTCTAGCCTATAAAAGTGTTAGGAAACAAGATCATTTCCATATTTTGGGCTGGAAAAATCCTCCATAAATAAGGAGCAAGGCTCAGAGTCATAGAGATGAAGCCTGATGGTTCCAGTGCATAATATTCATTCTGTCCTTGGAATATGACATAAGTAACAGGAAGACAACTTCCTAGAAAACTGAACAAAAGAAATTAACAGGAATATCCAAAACAAAAACAAGTTGCCAAAAAAAATGTTCATCACATTTAGCAACATGGAGAAATGTGCATGAAATCAACCAGCTACCATTATCCTCTGTAGACATGTTCAAACGTTAAAGGAATGCTATTCCAAGTGCAGACAAGGGCTTGGAGAAGCACAGCACCTTTCAGAGGAGACATACATTGTTGAAGGGTTTTTGCAAAACAATAAGGGATTTTAAATTTTAAATATATACCCTTTTTGACTGGTGATTCCACTTCTAGAAACTTTAAAGAAATGTTTAGAAATGCACGAATTAGACATAAGCTATTCCTAGTAGCACCTTTCATAATGAAAAAAAGTAGAGAACATACATATCCAACTCTATGGGAAAAGTTAAATAATTTGTGTATTGATGTTATAGAATATTATGTAGCCAAGGTCAAATAAGCTCATTTCATTCGTTTCTCCTCCTTATACACCCTCTGCCCAGACCCCTGCCACCTTCCTCTTTCTTCCAGGAACACTCACCATTATAGAGCCAACCACAGGGCCTTTGATCACCCACCACAGAGCCGTGCTGTCATTCATGTCCCAGCAGCTGAAAGATGGACAGAGGACGGTCATGTTCAGGTGTCTGCAGAACCCCACCCCTTTCTCCCCCTGTACCTCCTCGATCAGAAAGGATGTGTCTCCTTTTCAGATCAGAGCCATTGGGGTATAACCTCACCCTTAACACCCTTCCTCCTCTCCCCAATGGAAACCAGGCTGTCAGAGCTGCCCATAGACAGAGTGGGCTCAGAAACTTGCCTTGCTGGGTTGTGGGCTGAGTCACAGGGCTCAGTGGTACCCAGGGCTGGGCATCAGTGCAAGTAGTTCATAAGACAAGCATCCACTGGAGACCCATATGTAAGAATGTACTCTACTCTAGCCCTGGCTCACAGGTTATACTCACCCTGTATCATCAAAGTAGATCCTCAGCAGTGTCCATACTGTCACACACACTGTAGGGCTCCCTGGGAACAAGGTAACAGAAAACCCAATGTGTTTAGTATTCCCTCAGACTAGAGTTCCTAGGGACCCTCACTATCCCTCACACCCTAGCTTCTGGGAGGTCTCCAACTCCTCCAGGCCTCAGGCTATGTGGCCTCAAAAGAGGATAGGGATATGGGTGAGGATCGCCTCCCCCACAGACAGTGGGGTCCCATAGGCAGGAAGTGTAAGAAAAGGTTTAAGAATTAGCACATAACCAGTAGCCTGGGGCACAGCTCCCTCACTCCGAAGCCAGGACCAAGCACATAGCTGGCCACCAGGACTGAGCCTGTCCACACACCCCCAGTGACCTACCCCAGCCAATGATGGTATACCAGTAGAAGTATCTCCTCTCTGGAAAGAAGGTCTCTACCAGTAGTGTGAAGAGGTACAGGCCTTCGATAAACAACCAGAAGTAGTTGGACACCACACAGTAGTGGAAGAAAACCATGATGGCCTTGCATTCCACCTGCAGAGACAGCCAACAGATGAGGAAGGCTGAGCTCCCTGCCCCCATGTGAGCCCTGAAAACTCAGCCCCACAGGGGCAATCCTGAGGACTTTCAGGAATGCATGCTCAGGCTTAAAACATCCCAAAGACCTCAGAGAGCTGGTATTCCAGGATGGAGGAGGCAGAAACCACAGCATCCTAGGACAAAGGGGAAGCTGCCCAGCAAGGCAAGGGGTGCATGCAGGGAAAGGACAGGCCAGAAAGCAAGCCAGAAACCCTCAGCAAATCCCCCCAGCCCCTTCCTAATAGCCACAGAGCAGGTGAGTAAGGAGAGAGAAGCAGTCAAGGACCCTGTAGGAGAATGCTCATAAAAATGAAAATCTGGACACCTCACAGGTGGAAGCCCCGCCCCCAGGGAATCTCTTCTCATATGGACCCTCTAGGCATGCTCTCTTAGTCAAAGCCCTGGATTCCAGATTGTTCTTCTAGTTCACCTCTTCAAAGCCAAGTTCTTTGAATATACATCTTCCAAAAGCCTGAGCTCAAAGAGGCATTTGCTAAGACCCACAGCCACTCAGCACTCATATCCATCTGAATAACCATTGCTGGAAAAATGACCAGGGACTGTGCAAACCTCTGATCCAGTGTCCTCCTCAGTCAGGTAGGACTAGGCATTCCCACCTGACCTCCCTGGTCCAGGGCCCAAGCTCAGGGCCTGACTGTATTTTGGCTGTGAATGATGGCATACCCAGACTATAGCAACCTCATGATGATTCCAGGACTTCCATGAGACCCCAAGACCTTGCCTTCACCTTTCAGGAAACATCCAACCTGCAGTGTTGGCAGGAAGAGTGAGTCCTTTGGTGCCGGAGGCTGGGGCCCTCCCTGGCTGGGTCCCACAGATCCTGCTGCGCTCACTTACAGTGTAGATGAAGCAGTGGTTGCTGTCCTGCTCTGCATACAGGATCCAGTCTTTGATGAAGACAGAGATGGCCCTCAGCATGAATGACACAAACAGATTCATGTGAATGAAATTGCGGGTACAGTGCAGCTTCCTACATGGGTGGAGGCAGAAGGAAGAATCTATGAGCTCCAGGATCTTGACACTGTCCACTCTGGGAGGGGGGGGGGTTGCTTTGGGCCTAATCATGGCTTGGTCTTAATGGGATTCCCTCTCCCAGACCACCTCCTTCTTACCACCACGCTATTCCTCTGCCTTCCTGGCCCTGACAATCTAGTGGCCAACCTTCTTCCTCTGTGGCCTTTCTATCCAGACCAGAAAGATAAAATGTAAGGGAAGTCTCCAGAGAGCACCAGCTTGGACTCTGCCCAGCTGTGTGGCCCTGGACACATGAGTTTCATCTCTGGAGCCATATTCCATGACTGGTGGGACGGAGAGGGCTCTAAGCACAGGTGGATGGGCAGCACCAGCTGGAAAGCCCCTGGGTTCTCACCGGAAGCGACACAGGATGACCATGGCAGTGGTGAGGGTGACAAGGGAGGTGCTATAGCCGACCGTGTAGAGGGCCTTCACCGACAGGTAATAATAATCCTGGAGCAGGGCAGAAGACATACAGGACTCCATGTGGGGCCAGTCACTAGATCCCTAGGCTGGTACCTAGTGGCTCAGGCCAAAGACTACCCACCCATGGGACCCAAACCACCACCTCCTCCTCTTCTTCCTCCTCTTCCTCCTCCATGGTCCCTCTCCTGTTTCTGGCTGGTTGCTTGCTCCTCTGCAGGGATGGGTACCCTACACCTGCTCAGTGAGTATGTTTTGAAAGTAGTGTGCTAAGTTCAATCAGAACAAAAGGCGGCCCTGGCTTGGAGAAGTGGCCAAGAAACCCCCTGAGGGGACCAACATTAAGCTCTTGATAGCTAGGCCACAGGAAAGCCAGTGTCTGGGCAGAGTGGCCAGGGTGGAGGGGGATGTGTGATGGGTGGAGCTTTGACAGCATATCAAAAGTTTCCCAACCCAGCTCTGCAGAGCAAGAATTACCATCCTGTCCTCCACACTCTGGCTTGGTACACAGCAGGTACTCACGAGTACTGCCCAGACTTCCTCAGCCCTCCTGTGCCACCTCACTTACCTGGTCCTCTGACTCAGAGTCGAAGTCGTCAAACCCACATGCATCAAAGTAATGGGGGAAGGGCTCTGACCATCCTTCCTCCGTGCAGTTCCGGCTCACCACTCCTGTGTCTGCAGAGAAAAGAAAACGAAGTGAGGCACAGTAATGGCTTATGAGGGCCCTGGAAACCATGTCCCCTACTGGAAGGCTGGTGCCAGAAAGTTCAGAAATGATTGGATTGTTGAAAACCTGGAGCTCAGCCTTCACTAAGGATGGGGTTGGGATACTTGATCTCTTAGCCCTGGAGAACAATACCTCCCTGCATCCCTCCTGAAATATTCCCAAATACTCACCAGGAAAGGGTCCAGAGTCCCTCTCCTGGGCCTTTAGCACTTCTCAAGAGTCAATATGCCAAATAACAACCCAGAAATTAATCACAAATGCAGCTTCCATCCTTCAGGGTTCTCACCATGGCATCCAGATGATAACTCAGGTGACTTTGGGATGAGTTCTTACCATAACTTGAGCTCACAGATAGTACTTTCCCCACAGCAGCTAAGACATCCTGCACCAATGGGACACCTGGCTTGCTGACTTGATTAACAAGCCTAAGTCTACTCGAACCGAGTGCGAACCTGATTAAGATATGTTTGGGTTTTTTAATATTATTATTATTATTTGCCTTTTAAACTTTTGCAGTCTATTTCCTGTCACCAATGTGCTTTCGATTTTTTTGGATTGACTTTAAAGCCATTGTGTGGGACACCAGAGGGATAGGGATAGGGATAGGGATAGTCCCAGCCATTGACAGATACTGGCTGGCTGCAAGCAGAGATCTAGCCGGTTTTCGTCACCAGTGGCCTGCTTCAGCCTCTAATGACTGCCTGTCATTCTCTGAGTAGTCAGTAAAGTAGGACCACTGAGGTCCAGGGAAGTGGAGAGAGCAAGCAGTCCCTTTTCTTCTAGCCAGTACCTGAGTGTGGCCCCATACAAAACACCTGCATCCAGATCATCTACCTGGGAGCTACCTGTCCCTTGAGATACTTGGGGAGGGCTCTTCCTCTCCTAGGATTCAGTAAGTAGGAAACTGTATACAATGAGACACGACTGCAGAAAGGGAGTATGGGCCACATGCCGCTGGACAAGATCCTGCTGTCAGTGACTGCAGTGGCCTCCCAGGGGCTCAACAAGGAGGGAAAGAGGCTGAGGCCAAGACCCTTCACTTTTCTAACCAACATCCCCGCCGGTGGACTTGGAAGGTGTGAGGCCGATTGCCTCCAGTCAAGAAAGTCAGAAACATTCTTCTTTCTGGCACTTGTGGAAGTGGCAGCAGAGGGGCCCTGTCTAGGAGAATCCTGTCCACATGGGGAGATTGGTCTGCACCTGAGTTCTGTGGTCAAGCTAAAAGGAAGCAGGCCCAGGGACAGTCTCACACCAAACTGTCCCTCTTTCCAACACATCTGTCTCTAACTACTGCTGAAGACCTCCTTCCAATCCCAAAAGTTCAACTGTCCCTAGGGAGCCAAGACCTTGGCCAACCCACTCCCTTCTCTGGGCCTCAGTTCCTCTCCATTTTGCCTAGCTCAGGATTGTGGGAGAAAAAAAAAACTGTTTTGAAAAAAACAATAAAAAAAAGTTTCCTAGAGGGAAAAGCCATTTCCTTTATTTTTCCATTTTCTTTTTATAACACAGTGTAGGCTCAGAAAAACATAAATATTTTTGTTCCCAAAACTGTTTGGTGAATATTGTTCTAATAGAAATCACTAGAAGATGGAGCACTCTCCAGATTGTCAAAATCTCACAGCAACAGCGGCTACTTCGCCAGGCTGCTTTGCTGAAGCCATTTCATAGGAGCACATGATTTTAGGGCCATCATTTCCCAAGTGAGTACCCCCCCACATCAGGCCATTCTGTCACCTGTCACCTGTCACCTGGGAGACAGGCTAGGTATACACGTGCTCAGTCTCCCCTCCAGCTAGGTTACTTCAGAATTTCTGAAGGGAGGCCTAGGAATCTGCATTTTCCAAGCCTGTGAGGTGATGGTGGCACATGATTAAAACTTGGGAACCTTCACTCTTCTTATAGGAACTCAAAACTCTCAATGACCATCTCTGATCCAGGGGCTCACTGCTTGGATTCCAGGAAGGGGCATCAGGATTCCTACAACTCCCTAACACAATGTATGGTGCATGAACCATCTTCTGCTTGGGCCCTTCAGTACAATTTTCCATGGAGAAAAGACAAGGCTTTATCAGAGAATCAACACACCCAAGATCACACAGCCAGAGAAGGCAGAGCCCATCTCTCTGCATTGTGGTCTTAACGCGCTCACAGTAGCAGATACCCTCCACCCTGCCAGCCCAAGGGTGGCCCCGGCCTACCCCTCACCTGAAAGATCCAAGGAGTTACTGTGAGAAAAATCAAAATCCCCTGCAAAACACAGACGTGGGCAGCGATCAGAACGCTTGGCTTCCCAACCTGTCCGCTAAGCCTCTAAGGCCAAGGCCGCCCCTGATCTGCAGGAGCTAGGCATAGGATCAAGAGGCAGCCTCTCACTGACATGAGGAAGGAGAACACATGGACCCAGAACTTGGATTTTCTCTCAGCTCCAAGTTTGCCCTTCATCAAATGGACTCCGGAACTCCAAAGACTTCATTCTCAAACAATTTTCTCCTCTCTCCCTACACTTCATTCCCATTTGCCCTTTCCATGCTAGCCTAGAAATAAACCCCCATTTCCTTTCAACTTTGCAAAGTACCAAAAAGCCAACATGCTTCCTCCTTCAGGAAGACTGTCCTGACCTCCTCCCTGTTCTTCCTCCATGCCACAGCCTCTCCTCTTCTCTTCTCTTGCTTGGGCTATACGCACCCCAGCTTTCCAGCCATGCAGATGTCAGTACCAGCATGGGCTCAGGTACAGGGTCAGGACCCCATGTAGGTACAGGCATGCAATATACATATAGGTGGGCTTGTTTTCCAACCCGTCCATGGGTCAGTCAGCCTCTCAATGAGGTTTCAAAGGTCTTAAAGCCAAGGGTTGTGCTCTCCATGTTCTTTGCAGAGCCCCAAGGATGTGAGGAGAAGGGAAGAAGCTGATCCCTGACTAGCCTGCCATTCTACCCCACAGGTCCTCATCCCTGAAGCCATAGGCTGGGATGGCCTGAGGCTGGGCTCCTGCTGGACAGGCAAGCCTTGGTCTGTCTTCACCAAGGGTCCTCTTACCGATGGCTTCCGTTTCCCAAACTGCAACACAGAGTGGGGTTGGGTGGGGGGAGAAGAGGGAGAAAGGAAGAAAGGGAAAGAGAGAGAAAAAATACGGAGGTGAGCAGAACTGATGTTGAGATCTGACCATTTGCTTCCCCGCTATCAACCCCCCTCCACCCCC
>PVHP010011854.1:0-44288 GCA_004024765.1 Zapus hudsonius
ACAATGATCCTCCTACCTCAGCTTCCTGAATGCTGGGATTAAAGGTGTGCCCAAGCAACCCTTTTGGTTGTTGTTTTGTTTTGTTTTGTTTTTCAGAGGAAGGGTCTCGCTCTAGCCCAGGCTGACCTGGAATTCACTATGTAGTCTCAGAGTGGTCTCGAATCTCAAACTCTCAGCCATTCTCCGATCTCTGCCTCCCAAGTGCTGGCATTAAAGGCAGGCTGTGTCTGTTTTAATTACTGTGGTTTTGTTCTATTTCTCCCACTTCAGAGGGCCTCCTGCTATTCCTGGCAATCTAGCTTGTTTGTTATCTCATAGGAACTCAGGTCCCTGCCTTGGTGTTTTTCGTAGACGGATGCCCAGGAGGTGGCCTCAGTGGTGAGCGCCAGGGAGATCCAGGCTGTGGCAGAGCTGTTGCAGGTCTCTCCTGAGGGCCTGCAGAAGGCCATCACCTTCAAAGTGACTGTGAGTCAGTTGGCCACACATCCTGACAACACTGCCTCTCCCTCTCCCCAACTCTCTCCATCTGTCGTCTTGGTCAGGCCTGGAGAGGGCTAACTCGGATCCCAAAGACATTGAGCCCTCTGTCTCCAGGCCTCAACATGGGCTTCCCCACCAGCATCCTCTTCCTGTTTCTTTCCTGCCCTCAGCCTGGCTGGGTCAGTGCTTCCTCTGTGCTGTCACACTGTACGTAGGCCCTTCCTCTTCCAGACTGACCCAAGGAGCTGCTGTGCCTGCTTATTATGTGTCTTTCCCATCATGCCAGCAGCCACCACCCTGCCTACATGACCAGGTAGCAGAGGGGTATCCTGTCCCTCTTCTTGCAAGCAGCGAGCCTGAGACCAGTCTCCCCATCTCTCCAGCCTCCCTTTCCCATGCCCCTAACCTCCAGCCCTCCAGAGGCTTCCTGGAGGCATTAGTCATCCTGTTGTCACTCAAAGATCGTGTCTTTCCCAGGAGGCAATGAGGGAGAAGATCTTCACACCCCTGACTGTGGAGAGTGCCGTGGATGCCAGGTGAGGCTGTGCCCCTCAGCCTGATCCCTAGACACCAGCACCCTGCCCCTTGCCCCACCCAGCCCAGCACCACCTCTGTTCCAGGGATGCCATCGCCAAGGTCTTATATGCACTGCTGTTCGGCTGGCTCATCACCAGGGTCAATGCACTGGTGTCCCCAAAGCAGGATACATTGTCCATCGCCATCCTGGACATTTATGGCTTTGAGGTGGGACTGAGTGGGGTGGGTAAGGGTTAGGGGCACAGGAGAGACCTCACCTCCTTAGGTCGCTGGTGGTACTTCTGTCTTCCTTGGATACCATACCCCCTGAGAACCACTCTTGGTCATCTTTTGGGGATCTGCTTCCTTCACTCACCCTAAGCACACCCTGAGGTCTCCAGGTCTACTCCAGGGACCTTGAACAAGACAAGACTGACACTTGCCCTTGAGAAGCTCCCAAGTAGGGATGGATGGGGACAATCTGCGATAGGCTTATGTGACCACAGCCCTGAGAGGCAGCCCAGCACTAAGGAGCCCCAGGGTTCTTACCTCAGCTGAGCAGGAGTTAGGGATGGCTTCCTGGAGGAAGAGGACATTACTGACGATAAAGTATTCCAGATGGAGATAGTGTCTGTAGAAGCCAGAGGCACCTGCAAAGCCAAGGCCCTTTGTGAAGACAACTTTGTGCTTAATAGGGAAATAGAAAGAGGCCAGGGCAAAGCTGCTAAAACAAAAGTGGGCATTCCATGGCACCTGCCCTGCGCCAGGCTCTGTTGTTTATCCAGGTCACTGCACCCAAAAACCCTGTGAGTCAAGTACTGTAAGATCCCCATTTTATAGACAGGAGAACTGAGGCACAGGGAGGTTTACAGTCAGGACTAGAACCCAGACAGAAGGCTTGACAGCTTGGGCTTTTGTCTCTTCCTATGAACCCTTTCCCATGTGCAATGAGGGCCACTGAGAGTCTGTGGCCAGGCTAAAGCTGTAGCTGAGGAAGACAAAGAGGGACCTTGCCCTAAGCCTGGTCCTGGCAAGGTGCACAGGACCCATGGTAGGGACAGATGGGCTACTGACCAAGGAGGAAGTGAGGCCAGCCTCCTTTCTGCTCAACAGGACCTGAGCTTCAACAGCTTTGAGCAGCTGTGCATCAACTATGCCAATGAGAACCTTCAGTACCTGTTCAACAAGATTGTCTTCCAGGAGGAGCAGGTACATGGTGCCATGCTTCTCCCATCCTCACAGGCCAATGGCCTCCCCAATGTCACACAGGGCCATCCCAAGGATGTCAAAGGTCAGGAAGAGAAAGGTGTTGTAAGAGGGACCAGCAAATATGAGACCTATGCTTCAAAAAGCAAGGTGCTAGGCTGCTGAGCCCAGAAAGGAGTCCTCTCCCTGCCCTTCTTGTGTTGGGCTGGGCTGTCCCGGAGAGAGCAAGGAAGGGCTCTAAGGATCCATGTTGTCCTGGTAGAGGTTGAGATCCCTGTTGTAGGAGTCGGGAGGCAGAAATGGATAGTCCAATGGACCTGGCAGGCCTAAGGGGCTGAGCCCGTGCTGCCCACAGGAGGAGTACATCCGGGAGCAGATAGACTGGCAGGAGATCGCCTTTGCTGACAACCAGCCCTGCATCAACCTCATCTCACTGAAGCCCTACGGCATCCTGCGTATCCTTGACGACCAGTGCTGCTTTCCACAGGTGACCTCATGCTGCACGAGCCAGGCGGGCTGTGGCAGGCTGTATATCACTTGAGTCTTCCACAGTCCTGGACTCTGGCCTGGGGCAGGGAGCAGGGTGTTAGGACACTAACCAGGGATGACTAAGGCTGGATGGGGTCAGTATGTCCAGAGAAGGGACTGTACCAGCCAAGGAAGTTCCAAATGAGGTAACCTGCGTTTGGGCCTCAAGTCCTGACTGAAACACAGGGTACGATGGCAGGGGGAGGGTACAGACAGCTGACTGGACAGTATCCACACAGTATTCAGCCATATCTGCCTACAGGGGCCCACCAGAGACCCCCTCGCAGGACTGGTCAGCTGTCCATGGCTGAATACCTTTGGAACCCTTTGGAAGCAGAGCAGCAGGGCTGGAGAATGTGGTACTAGACCAGAAATAGGTCCCAGGACCCCTGCCCACCTACTAACCCTATCACCCCCAGGCCACAGACCACACATTCCTGCAGAAGTGCCACTACCACCATGGCGCCAACCCACTGTACTCCAAGCCCAAGATGCCCCTGCCTGAGTTTACCATCAAGCACTATGCAGGCAAGGTCACCTACCAGGTGAGAGAGGCCAGCGAGGCCTTGGGTGCAAGGTCCCCTGCAGACCAGAGGTAGAAGCACATCAGGAACTAGGCATGTTCAAGTTCTAGTACTGTTGCCCCTCAACTATATGACCTTGGACAAATTGCTTAATGTCTCAGATTTTTTTCCTTATCTGGAAAATAGGCAAAATAATCTAATCTCCTGAGGTAGATGTGAGACACTTAAGATAGATCTGATAAGAGATTAGCTGTTAGCAGTGATGGCACTATGATCACTATTATCAGAGACACATTCCTAGCCTCTAGGTTGCCTTATTTTCCTCATCTGCAGAATGCAGGGCAATGAGAGTGTGGTTGGGGCCCAGGCTGACTAACGTGCCTCCCCCAGGAGTGAGAGGGTAGAGTGGAGATGGGAGGAGGTGAGAGCAGAGATGAAGGCCCATTTTCTTCTAGGATAGACAGAAGGCAGAGGCCTGGCAGATCAGGGTCAGCAGGGAAGTAAGCTGCTGACCCAGAGAAGGGTGGGAAACAGCCCCTGATGTGCCCAGTCTGCCCAGGGTGGGGGTGTGGCGTGGGGACGAGCAGGACCAGCCTCACTGACCTGCAGATCCTCCCTTTCAGGTACACAAATTCCTAGACAAGAACCATGACCAGGTGCGCCAAGACGTGCTGGACCTGTTTGTGCAGAGCCGGACACGGGTGAGCAAGCGGGTCTTCCAGCCCAGCCAGCCGCTAGCCGGGCCCCTGTAGCGCCCCCCACCACATTCCTGACGTTACCCATGCTGGCAGCCCTGCTCTGTGCTAGCTGTCTTCCCTCCTGGGCTCCTCCTCCACCCAGTCCAGGAAAGGAAAAGTGCCTTAGGCCAGCCTGGCTCTCTGGCTCACCCCAGCCCAGGCTAGGCCTGCCCGGGCTCTAACTCAGCTCTAACTCAGTTACCCATTTGGCCTTAAACTTCCCCTACATTCCACCATCCTAACCCCACCCCCATCCACTCTGCTGTCCCTGCCCCATTCTTTGGAGACCTACTTGTCTCCCTACACCACCACGTACCATGTTGCCCTTGCTAACTGAGTTCTGAGCTGATTATTCTCTGAAGCACTAGGCTCTAGGGAGCACTCATGGGTAAGATCTGGGTTTTTTGACGGCTTGGGGAGACCACACTTCCCAGCCCCACTTGTCAGCAGAAGGCTTGGTTGCATCCCCTCTGCTGTGAGCGGACCTCTTCCTTCTCTGTCAAATGGACTACCATGCCTGATGGGATGAGTATTCCAATTCAGGGCCAGTCAGCGCTCTGCGTTCCCCAGAAGGAGGTGGAAAAGCATCCTAGTATTGGGCTGCGTCCCCTGGAGTGCTATCGTCTGTTTGGAGAAGCAAGCAAGTCAAGATGGCAGGGAGGCCCAGAGTCTGTTGTTCAGACTTTCAGTCCAAGGACTCGACTCCTTTTGTTCTGTGTCTTTCTCTTGACCCCAATTCTCTGTCCATTCTCCCTGACTATAATCTGTCTTCCCATGCCTTGGCTCCTGCCCCGGGGGGCTGCTCAGGTGGTGGCGCACCTCTTCTCCAGCCACGCAGCACAGGCTGCCCCTCAGCGCCTGGGCAAGAGCAGCTCTGTTACCCGACTCTACAAGGCGCACACCGTAGCTGCCAAGTTCCAGCAGTCTCTCCTGGATCTGGTGGAAAAGATGGAGAAGTAAGTGCAGGCACCAAGTGTCACCTTAGCCTACCCCATGATCCCGAGTGAACGCACACCTCCTTCACTGAGGTCTCACCTTGCCCCCCACCCATGCCCAGGTGTAACCCCTTATTCGTCCGTTGCCTGAAACCCAACCACAAGAAGGTAAGAGCCAAATCTCCCTGTACTGTGGGACCTTGAACCATTGGTTTGGTCTGCCTCTCTGAACCACGACCTGCCCAGCCCGCTGTGGGGACTATTCATCCCTGAGAGAGCCTTCCTACTTGGTGGGCAGTGTGCAGCTACCCTCTCTTGGGCATCTCTCCAGGAGCCTGGTCTCTTTGAGCCAGATGTGATGATGGCACAGTTACGCTATTCAGGGGTGTTGGAGACTGTGCGGATCCGCAAGGAGGGCTTTCCAGTGCGACTACCCTTCCAGGTGTTTATTGACAGGTACTTCCATCAGGGTAATTCCTACCTCCACAGACTCCTACCCAAGTCCCCACAACCCTAGCCTAGGACATGCCAGGTGTGGTTGCTCAGGCTCTAGACTATAAAGCATGCTTGTTATTACATAGTAAATATATTTGTTTTGCATTTTTTCAGTTTTATTCTGTTGAGTCCATAGAGGGGCGATTTAATAGTAACTACTACAAGTATACAGAAGATGGCAGGAAAATGTCTTTTCTACTGAAATCACTTTTTTGTTTGGTTTGTTTGTTTTAAGGTAGGGTCTCACTCTAGCCCTGGCTGACCTGAGATTCACTATGTAGTCTCAGGGTGATCCTCCTACCTCTGCCACCCAAGTGCTGGGATTAAAGGCCTGCACCACCGCACCTAGCTGATTGCATACAATTCTGACACGAGTAGTAGTTATGAGACAGTGCCATTCTCTGACATCCCTCCTGGGCCAGGCCTTCTAGAAATGGAGTGGGATGGTAACATTGGGCACCTCGGGCTCTTTGATCCCCCAGGTACCGCTGTCTGGTGGCCCTCAAGCTCGACCTGCCGGCAGACGGGGACATGTGTGTGTCTGTTCTGAGCCGCCTGTGCACAGTCACGCCGGACATGTTCCGTGTGGGGGTCAGCAAGGTGAGCCCTGCCCCATAGCCATCTCAGTGTCCAAGGAGCATCAGATGCTGACCCACCCCAGCTCCTGCTTCCCAGGGCTCCTCCCAGCCCAGCCTCAGGAGGCACTCTGTCCACTCTGTCTGTGGGCTCCTAGGGAGGGGTGCCCACGCTGCCTCCTACTTGCCCTGTGGCTTCTGTCCCCAGCTCTTCCTCAAGGAACACCTGCACCAGCTGCTGGAGAGCATGCGGGAGCGTGTGCTGAACCGGGCTGCCCTCACGCTGCAGCGCTGCCTTCGTGGCTTCCTCATCCAGCGTCGCTTCCGCTCCCTGCGTAGGAAGATCATCCTGCTACAGAGCCGGGCCCGGGGCTACCTGGCCAGGTGGGACCCACAGAAGGGCGGGCAGGGCTCAGAGAGTCTGTAGCTCCTTGTCTCTGAAGGCTTTTAACCTGAGAGGGGGGCCCTAGTCTCTGTATCTCTTTTGGATGTCTTCCCACCACCCCTGGGCCCTCATGACTGGGGACCCCACTGAGAGGGGCTCCCCAGCAGTATATCCAGACCCTGCCAGTGGATTTGCTGTGTGAAGTTGGCCAAGTCTCTGACCTTCTCAAAGCTCATTTCCTTTGTGTCAGAGGGTCCCAGGGTGAAGTGTGGGCAGTGACAGGAGCACTTCTGGTCTTGGTCATCCTGTCACACTGTGGCCCTGGTCCCTCACCTCCCTAGGCAACGCTATCAGCAGATGAGGCAGAGTCTGGTGAAGTTCCGGTCCCTGGTGCACACTTATGTGAACCGCCGTCGCCATCTCAAGGTACAGGCCTGCCTGGGTCACGAGACAGCATGGAGTGAAGGGATGCTTAACCCAAAAGGAGACTGTCTTGGACACAAGTACCCACACGGTCCCCCTTAAGCTGGCTACTCTGAGGCCTCAGTTTCTGACACAGCCTGTGGGGGGGGAGAGAATGGAAAGAGAGGCACAGGGTCACAGGGTAGCCGCAGCCACAGGAGACAGCTGGCACTGGGGAACACATCTACTTGACATAGTCTGGTGCTTACCCCATTGCCAGTCTTGTCTCCAGTCACATAAGCCAACTGCCAGGGACAAACATCACCCCAAACATTATTATGTTAGGCCTAAAAGCTTCAGCAAAATGAAGGTTTCCCAGAGCATAGTGGGGATCTTTGTTGCTACCACAACTCCGTGGAGGCCTCCTGTCACCCTCCCCTCACCCAGCTTCATGTCTCATTTAGTGGAGACTCGCGGGCACCCTCCCTTCCCTGCCGTCTCGGACCATACCTCTGTCTCCTCTGCTTGAAGTCCCATCGCATGGGCCTGTAGACTCCAGGCCATGTGGCCTGCCTGCCTCCTGCCCTGCCCATCTGTTCTCATGCACTGGGAGCAGAGGTGTGGCTGTGAGCAGGAGGTGGGTGCAGGGTCTAGGTGGCAACAGGGGTCAGGTGGGAAGACTGGCAGGTGGGTTGTGGCTGTCCCTTCACCCTTCACTGTTTGTTCAGGAGCTGAGCAAGCGGGAGGTGGTGGCTGTGGGGCACCTGGAGGTGCCAGCTGAGCTGGCTGGGCTCTTGCAAGCAGAAGCAGGTATGGCAGCCCTAGGCAGCGGGGGAGGGCACAAGACAAGAGCATAGCCACTATATACCCTCACTCTCCGCAGGCCTCAGGCTGGCCAGTGTTTCCCGAGTGGCCCCTGTGAGGACTCCCCGGCTCCAAGCTGAGCCCCGCGTCACACTACCCCTAGACATCAACAACTACCTCATGGCTAAGTTTATCCGGCGCCATTTCAAGGTAAGGGCTGACACGGGCTCTGGGCCTGGCCTTTGGGCACTGACACTCAGATCCGACACCACCTCCCCTTTGGCTCTTATGGTGTGGGCATGAACCCCTTGGTTGGCCCCAGGACCCTGCTAGCAGTGAGGCCCTTGGAGCGTGGCCAGTCTGACACACTTCAGGACTTGGGCCAGCTGGCCTGCTCTGGTGTTCTGCCCTCTTAGAAAGGCCCAGTGGGCTGCGCTGCCTCTCCTAGCTGCTTTCTATGGGCTACTATATGGCCTCTCAAGCCCTCCGTTTCTGCCCCCTGCACCGGAAGTTCATCCAAGTAGCTGGAAGCTACTTGTCCAGGTGGGGGAGGCATGGATCCAGGGTTCTGCTGGCTTCTGTATCCCCACTGGACACAGGGCAGTGGACACAGGAGTGTCCGTTGTCCCCAGTCCTGTGCTTTCCATGCTTGGTCCTGTCTCTAGGAACCCACCTTTGGGATGCTGACTGTGCCCCTGAGGACACCCCTCACACGGCTGCCCACTGAGTACCATGCAGAAGCAGTGAGCATCTTCAAGCTGGTATGGGGACTGCCCAGCCCCACTTCAAGTGGAGAACCCTGCCCGAAGGCCGGCTATAGGCCCCTAGGGCTGTTCTCCTGGGTCTCAAGCCTAGCTCATGAGTCCCAGGCTTCTTCCTTGGAGGACGAGCTTTTAATCTTGCCTCCCTTCTTGGGGGGAGGCGCTTCCCAGTCATTCTCCTGGCAAAGCTACCTCAAAATATTTCTGGTGCCCGCTAAGGTCTCTGGGCAGAAGGAGGCAGGTCCAGGGACTGGCCATGACCATCAAGGTGTGCAGAAGCAAGTGCAGAGGCCTAGAGCTCAGCTGTGTCCAGGCATGTCAGAGAGAGCTGCCTGGAGGAGGAGGCCTGGAGCTGAGGGGAGTTTGCCCAGGAGGGAGAGGAGGAAATTGGTGGGGGCAGAACTAAGGGGCAGGAGGGTGAGGAGAGAGTGACCAGCAAGACGTGGATTGCAGACCCCAGCTCCCATTTCACCCAAGGGCCAGGGGACTCTGAAATGTACTTTCTGAGAGGGATGTATTCAGTTCTGAATGCTAGAGAGAACTTTTGGGGGCCTGGGTGGAGCCAATTGGAAGCCAGGGGTCCAAAGGAGTGCTTGGGGCTGCAGGAAAACCACAGTATGTTCATGAGCAGGAGAGGAAGTAAACATCTTAACTTTTCAATAGTTGGGTGAACTGCCTGGTCAGTTGGCATAGAAAAGGGCGGTTATACTGAAATACAAGGAACTTTCATACGGGCAGGGGTACCCATGAGAGGAACGTTGAGGGTGGGCAGAGATCCAGGAGAGTCTGTCTGTGGTCTAGATCCTGCGTTTCATGGGGGATCCCCACCTACACGGCGCCCAGGAAATGATCCTGGGGAACTACATCGTGCACCAGGGGCTGGTGGAGCCAGAGCTGAGGGATGAAATCCTGGTCCAGCTGGCCAACCAAGTATGGCGCAACCACAATGCCCACAATGCTGAGCGTGGCTGGCTGCTGCTAGCTGCCTGCCTCAGCGGCTTCGCACCTTCCTCACGCCTCGACAAGTTCCTCCTCAAGTGAGTGGGACCTGGGAGACAGGATCAGTAATGGGGAAGTGGCCCAAGCAGAGGGACATAGCCAGCAGTGAGGCCTGAGGCAGGAGGGTCAGGCCAGGAGGAAGTCCCTGTGCTGCAGGGAGGCAAGACACAGAGGAGGCCAGGGCTACACAGCAGTCCACTGAGCCAGTGCGGGAAGGAGTGCAGACTTCACAGCGACTGGAGGAATCAGGAATCAATCCACAGTGGGACAGGCCAGGGTAAGGGGAACTTAGCAAAAGCATTGACTCCTTGGGTCAGGAGCAGAGATGGACTTGGACAGTCTGGCGTCAAAGCCTAGCACAGCTGTGTGACCTCGAGCAAGTTCCTTAACCTCTTGGAACCTTCCTCTCTGTAAACAGGGGCAACGATAGCACTTCTGTTTAGGCTGATGTGAGGGCAGAATGTGTTAAGCACATGTGAAGTGCCGAAAATAGAGACAGGCACTTGGCAAATGCCATGATGTGGGCGTAACCATATGCTCCTGCTCCTGGGTGGAGAGCAAGGTGAAGAGGCCCGTGTAAATCCCAGCTCCATACCCACGTGCTGTGGAGCAGCTGTTACACCCCTCTGAGCCTGTCACTGGGGAGGACCCACTTAAGCATGGAGGCCGTGAGATTGAGTGTGCAGAGCCTTTCCTGAGCTAGCAGTAGGCAGTAGGCAGCCATCCCTCAGCCAATCTTGGTAGATCTCGGCAGCAGAATATGCCTGCCTGAGGGGGACTCCTGAGCATGACTCTGGGTTCCTCACAGCAGGTAGAAGGGACAAGGAGCATGAGGAGGACCCACTGGTAGATGAGCTCACTAGCCTTGGCCGGGATTGAACCCTCACAGCCATGTGAACTAGGATGCAAGGCTCATGGTGGGCAGTGGACCATTCAGATGCCTGGGATTCTCACCTACACTCAGGTGTACTCACCTGGACAATGTCATTTTGCTCCAATATACTGGAATATCTTTGGGCTATTCTTGGATTTCTGTGTTGGCCTGAATACTTCTGGGCTAACCTGGGACTCTTGTCTTAGCCCTGGAATCCTGGGCTTGCCAGGGATCTTTCTAGTCTAGCCTTAGCACTGTAGGCTATCCTGGAACTCATTAGTGTGGTTTTTAGCCCAGCTTCCTTGTGAGATAGCCTGAGGTTTAGAGCTGAAGTCTAGCTTTGGTCTTTCTCAGACTCCCGCAACTTCTCCCTCAGGTTTGTGTCTGATTATGGGCAGCATGGCTTCCAGGCTGTGTGCCAGCATCGCCTCCTGCAGGCCATGGGCTCAGGGGCTGCCCGCACCTTCCCCCCAACCCAGCTTGAGTGGATTGCCACTCAGGAGAAGGCCAGCATGGCGCTGGATGTGAGCTGCTTCAATGGTATGCTGCCTTGTCCCTTCGGCTGCCCATCCTCTCTCTCATGGAGGGACGGCTTAGAGTCAGCACAGCTACCAGGGTGTTTGGTGTTGGAGAGGAGCCAACTCCAACATGACAGTGCAGGGGACAAGGGGTGTGAGGGCAGAGATGGGTCTAGGACAAGAGACAGAGGCTGGGAGGAGAAAGCAGGCTGGGAAGACACGAAGCTGGGCAGCAGGTGCCCCAAACTGAGTTTACCTCTGCTGGACCTAGGTGACCAGTTCTTCTGCCCAGTGCACTCCTGGAGTACGGGGGAAGAGGTGGCTGGAGACATTCTGAGGCACAGGTTAGCTCCTACAACACCCCACCAACACCCTGCGGCCAGAGAAGGAGGGAAGGGCAGGAGGTCCCATCTTCCAGGGGTCCCTGAGGACTGCTCTGACCATGCCTAAGGTCTGACTCATATCCCAGGGTCTCTGAGGCAGTGATGACTTCACCCCTTATTCTCAAACCTCTGCATGATGTCACCAGGGGCTTGTCTGATGGCTGGCGAGGCTGGTCAGTGGTTATGAAGAACGGAGTCCAGTGGGCAGAACTGGCTGGCCACGACTATGTGCTAGACCTGGTGTCAGACCTGGAGCTGCTCGGGGACTTCCCGCGACAGAAGTCCTACTTCATTGTGGGTGCAGAAGGACCTGTGGCTGGCAGAGGAGGCCCCCGAATGTACGTAGCTCCTGTCTTCACTCAGACCACCTCTCCTGGACAGAAGGATCCAACACCCCAGCTGCTGGGCGAGGCTGAGTTCTGTGGAACGGGGGCTATGTTAGTTTGGTTTCTTGAGTTATCCAGGCTGTCTTCAAGCTCCTGGCTCAAGCAATCCTCCCACCTCAGCCTCCCAACTAGCTGGGGACTGCTAGGGCACAGTACCATGCCTGGCAATCTTGCCTTTTATTTTATTTTAATATTTTTTATTCATTTATTTGTGAAAAACAGAGAGAAAGAGGCAGATACACAGAGAGAGTATGGGCATGCCAGGGCCTCCCACCACTGCAAAGAAATTCCGAATGCATACTACTGCTTTGTGTATCTGATGTTATGTGGGTATTGGGGACTCAAACCCAGGTCGTCAGGCTTTGCAAGCAAGCGCCTTTACCCGCTGAACCATCTGTCTAGCCCAATCCTGCCTTTTAAATGGAGAAAATAATCCAACTCCGGGGTACAGAGGAGGTTTTGGAAAATTTTAAGAGGGCCATTGTCTCTCTTTGGGGATCAGCTGCCCTGTGTTCCTCCTTTCTCCAGGGTATTTGGGAACTGCTGGGACTCAGATGAAGATATTCCCACAAAGCCCCAGCCCCAGGGCCACATGCCCAAAGTGCCTGACTCCAATAGGTACTGTAGCCCCAATGAGGACAGTACAAATAGGAAGACGGAGGCCCTGAGAGGTACCATGACCTGCCAAGAGGGGGATAGAGCCTGGGGAGGGGGTGTTGAGACTTCCAGAAAAGTGAGATTGCCCATCTATGCTCCCACCAGACTCAGACAGCCTTCAAGCACCCTCCGTGGCCTCCCCAGGGCTGGACGGTTACCTGGACAGCCTCTTTGACCCTGTGCTGGTCTGTGGAAATGTGGTAGGGATGGAGTGGGACTTTGTGGTTGGCAGGCTTGGCGTGTAAGCTGGAGTTACACGCAGGTCCAGGGTGACACCCAAGCCTCTCATAGCTAGAGCCCTGGGATGGTGGGTCCTGCCTAGGTCTCTGCTGGGGACAGGGAAATCTTGGGGTCACCTGAAAGCTGGGGATGTTCCTGGCTGCCCTGGAAGAACCCACAACTAGACATGAGGGACCCAGCCACCACCTTTGGGAGAAGCCATCCCCATGGGAGTGGGTTGCCTTGGTTGCCGGGTCCACTGCTTCTGGATCTCACAAGACCTCCTTGACCCGGGAACCCGTAGACACTGCCATACATGGTTCCCAGTGGGGAGGTCAGGCTTTGCACAGGGCTGACATCTGCCTGCGGGAAGGCCCGGGTGGTTGGTGTCGGGTACCCGTTGCCATAGAGCTTGAGAAGCACAGTAGTGAGGCAGCCACTGCCTCTCCAGGACCTGGACAAGCCAACAGCCGTGGCCTACCGCATGAAAGGTGGGGGCCAGCCTGGCGGAGGTGGCAGCAGCGGTTCGGAAGATACTCCCTGGAGGAGCCCGGAGCCCAAACCCAGTCAGTGCCTTCCCAGGATGCTTTGGGGCTGGGGCAGATGGGGGCACAAAGGAGCTCTTTCTTCCACACCTGTCCTTACCTGTGTTCTCTGTCCCGCTCCCCAGTCCCAGGCCTGGACTCCTCCACACTGGAGCTGCAGCAGGCCTTCATCCACAGGCAGGCCGTGCTACTGGTGAGTGGGAATAAGGTGTGGGGGGCTGAGAGTAGAGCCACCTGGTCATGATGGCCACCTCTCCCCAGGCCCGGGAGATGACCCTGCAGGCTCTGGCACTCCAGCAGCAGCCTCTGACTACAGCCCCGAGACCCCTGCCTCCAGAGGTGAGCTAGGTCACCCAGGCAAAAAGGAGGGGCCTCACGTGGCTCTGAGCACCTCAGGCAGGCTGGGGGGTCGTGGGTGGCCACCCCATGTCCTGCTCTCCACAGAGATCCCCCGCCCCAGAGACTCCGCCAAAACCTGACGGCACGGGCCCTTCAGCCAGTCCAGCACTTAGGCACCCGGCTCCACAGTCCTGGGCCTCAGGGGCTCAAAGAACCCCCAGCAAGCCTGTGGCTGCCCCGATCCTAGCTCAGGACCAGGCTTCTCCAAAATCCAGTGAGTGACCATCTTGGCCAAGGAGCCTGCTCACATGGGCAAGGGCAGCTGGGCCCACGGCCTCACCCTGCACGCCCTGCCCACCCACAGCCTCCGCCTCCCCGGAGCTGGTCCGGTACTCTACGCTCAACTCCGAGCACTTCCCGCAGCCCACGCAGCAGATCAGAAGCATTGTCAGGCAGTACCAGCAGCCACCCTGGGGAGGCCGCCCCAGAACCCACAGGTGGGCACAGCTGCCAGTCCTCAGGGTGCCTGTCACCATTCCAGATGAGTGCCTGAGCAAAGGGAATGGTGACTTCAGACCAGCCTCTGCTCCCCCAGCTGTGCCTCTGTAATGATGGGTGGTGAAAACACTCCCCACCACAGGGACTCAGGATGGGCTCCGTATCTAATCTGCTGTGGTCACCTTCTAGAATGGACGGTGGGAAGGTGTTCACGAAGCGGCCTGATCCCCACGAGGAGGCCCTAATGATCCTGAAGAGGCAGATGACCCACCAGGCAGCAATGCCTGGCACCCAGGTGAGGAGTGGGGTGGGAGGCCAGGGGAAGAGGCCAGGGGAGACCTGGAGAGCCTCAGAAGCCAGCATGGCCCATCCTTGGCCTGCTTGCTGCCCCCTGGATATTCTCTTTGGGATGGAACAGGTGTCAAGAGAGGCTGTAGCCCTGGTGAAGCCAGTAACCAGTGCCCCGAGGCCATCCATGGGGCCCACTCCAGGTGAGAGCAGAAGGGAGGGGGGAGGGGCATAAAAATGGGTGACCACGTGAGTGAACCTGAGCACAGAAATTTGCATGTGGGCCTGTGTGTCTGTTCCCAAGCCCATGTATATACATCGCGTGAACACCACATCACCTGTTGTCACCACGGTGGCTTCACTGAATCCTCCTAAAGCATGTCAGAGCAGTACTATTTGTTCCTTCCTATCTGTTATAAAAGGGAAAACAGAAAAATAAAAATAAAAAGCACAGCGGCTTGCCCAAGTCCACACAGTTTCAAAGTACTACCAGTTCTGACACCAAAAAGAGAATCCCAATCAGACAGTGATCCTAAATGATAAAAGTAGCTCACAGCATGTCCCTGACAAAAACCCCATGAACTCTAAACTTTTCACTGTGATCTTTGAGACCCTTCTGCCTGATCTGTCTGCCCACCTCCCTAGCCTCGCCTTCCCTTCCGATCTTGGCACAGTCTGTTCTTGCAATACACCATAGATGCTCCTACATCAGAGCTTTTGCCTTCCTGTTTCATCTACCTGGAATGCTCTTCCCCAAAATCTTGGGGTGCTCGGCCCCTCCTCACTCATCGTTCAGGTGTCTCAGCTCACATGTCACCTGGACTGGAGGGTCCTCTCGCACAAGCCCCTCTGGATCACCCTTTTGTATTGGCACTCACCTCCTAGCACCATGAACTTTGCTTCTGAATGGTCTGTTCTCCCACATCTGCCATGAGACTCCAAAGTCTAGGACAGGGTCCCCATCTATCTAGTCACCTGGCATCCTCAGCCTGAGACAGGCTGCCAGGCTTTCTACACTTGAGGAATAAAGGCTGGATCATATGAGTGAGCCCACATAAGCAATTGTGCCTACCATCCTGCCCAGCCCCTTCCTCAACACATGTCACCAGGTCCCCTCTCCTACCTGCCCTGTCTCTGCCATTGAATCCCAAGAGGCCCTCCTCATACTGTCTGCCCTTGTGCTCTGCAGTGCTGCCTTCAAGGTCATTGGAGGCCCTGGAAGACCCCATTCAAACACAGCTGCACCACCCAGTCAATCCCAACTTCTATGGCTACCAGGATGCCCCATGGCAGATCTTCCTTCGAAAAGAGGTGCCAGGACAGGCCTGGGCAAGCCAGAGGGGACAAGCCAGAGGAGGGCCTGGGTGGGGGACAGAACTCAGGGGAGCTGGGCTAGACCTAGGAGGACAGAGTTGGGACTGGAGCTAGGGAGGATTCAGAACCAGGAGCTGCATTTGGGGATGAGGTCTAAGCAAGAAGAGGGGTAGGTGTGGCCTGGTGGCACATGCCTTTAATCCCAGCACTCAGAAGGCAGAGGTAAAAGGATTATCGTGAGTTTGAGGCCACCCTGAGACTACAGAGTGAATTCCAGGTCAGCCTGGGCTAGAGCGAGACCCTACCTCGGAAAACAAAAAACAAAAAAAGGATACTGCTGTGACTGAAGCTCTGCCCCCACAGGTGTTTTACCCCAAGGACAGCTTCAACCACCCTGTGCAGCTAGACCTCCTGTTCCGGCAGGTGAAGACCTCTCTTGCCTTTCTGCTTCTAGCAAGTTCTTTTCTGCACTCTGGAATTTGGGGTCCTCAGGGTTGGGAGCTGTTCTGTTGGAACCTTACCCCAACTCCCATCAAAATTCAGTCACCGACAAATTCATCTAATCAGACTCGGTCTCTTTCGAGAGCACTTGGGAGGTGGAGGCAGGAGGATCAGGATTTCAAGGCCAACCTTAGCTATATGTGACCCCATCTCAACAATAGAAAAAAAAAAAGAAAATCTGAGCTTGGCAGTACAGAGGTCCAATCAAAACCTCACTAGATAGACAAGGAAACCAAAACAGTAACCCTATGAGGAACCTGCTTAACAAAGGCAGCCCAGCTTTCAGAGAGCCCACTGCTGCCCCATTCCCACATACCTTAGGACGGTCCACGCCCTGTTCCTGCAGATCCTGCATGACACGCTCTCCGAGGCCTGCCTGCGGATTTCTGAAGAGGAGCGACTCAGGATGAAGACCCTGTTTGGTACCTTGGGGGAGGGGAAGGATGCTGCTGGGCAGCCAGCCATAGCCAAAGCCAGCCCTTTCTTAGAGGGAAACTGAGACTCCTTTTATGCCCCACTTTGCTCAGCCTTGCCAGGCTGCATGCTGGAGGTCAGCAGCGTCTGGCACGAGTGTGGTCCCTGCTGTTTTGTCCATCGTGGTTTCCAGTTTCCCAGTACAGACATTGCTCCTTGCTGGTGCAGCCTCTTGCCCACCTTCCTGACACGTAAAGCTGGCAGGGAACAGAAAGGGGCTTGACCACAGCTGACCTCCCTTAGCCCAGAACCAGCTGGATACACAGAGGCCTCTGGTGACAGAGAGTGTGAAGCGGGCCGTGGTGAGCCTGGCTCGAGACAGCTGGGAAGTCTACTTCTCCCGTCTCTTCCCAGCCACGGTAGGAGTCCCCACCAGCCCCTCCTGGCCAATCCAGAGCAGTTGTGGCTGAGGCAGCCTCACAAGGCCTCGTCTTCCCCAGGGCAGCGTGGGCACTGGCGTGCAGATCCTTGCTGTGTCTCACGTGGGGATCAAGCTCCTGAAGATGGTCAAGGGCAGCAGGGAGGCCAGAGGCCAGCTTCAGGTCCTGCATGCATACAGGTGAGGGGGGAGCTGTCTCACATCAGCATCTCCTGGCTCTGCTCCTTAGAGCATCAGCTGTGCCACACCTTTGTTTGTTTTGTTTTGTTTTGTTTTTTTTGAGGTAGGGTCTTGCTCTAGTCCAGGCTGACCTGGAATTCACTATGTAGTCTCAGGGTGGCCTCTAACTCACGGCAATCCTCCTGCCTCTGCCTCCGAGTGCTGGGATTAAAGGCTTGTGCCACCATGCCCAGCTGTGCCTCACCTTTTAATCAAATCCATTTTAGAGATGACAAAACACAAAGAAGTTTTTTGTCTCAGGGTATATAGGCTGTGAGTGGGTGGTTGAGATAGTAGCCTACTACCCTGCCCTGCCTCTGGGACCATGTGCTTGCCCTGCTTCCAAAGCTCGCTGTGCAGAGGAACCTGGGAATGGAGCCAGCTTCATCTCTAAAACTGCTGAGCCCAGAATCCCTGCCCTGTTAGAGTCCGCTTTGTCCCTCCCAACCTGAGGTCAGGAAAGCGCCCAGATCACTGGACAGGTAGACGCTCCTTAATTTGAAGAATGAGATGAAGAGAAGTGAGCCAAGAGTGAGCGAAAGAGAGAATGTGAACAGATTAAAATTTGAGAGGCTGGACCAAGGGGCTGTGCAGATCCACACACAGGTAAGAGGGAAGGCAGGAAGTTCAGGAGACTAGGGTAGGACAGGGCAGGAGCAGAAAGAGTGTGACAGCCTGCGAGAGAACACACCCCTGGCTGTGATCCCGCCCTCATGGCACCTTCCCAACCGCCAGCTTTGCAGACATCCTGTTTGTGACCATGCCATCACAGAACATGCTGGAGGTCAACCTGGCCAGTGAGAAGATCATCCTCTTCTCAGCCCGAGCTCCCCAGGTCAAGACCCTGGTGGACAACTTCATTCTAGAGCTGAAGAAGGTCTGGACTCTCCTACAATGCCACCTGTGGTCGACAGACACATCCCCGTGGTGGCATTCTAAGTACTCACCTCTGTATGCCCTGAGGCTACCTCTCCAAGGCCCTTTGCTGGGGCCTACCTTGCACCTACCCTCAGCAGTGTAGCGCACATCTCAGAGCCCCACCGCCTGCCCCTGCACCCTGGTTTTTGTCGACCCCTCTGTCCTTGCAGGGCATCCCTCAGGCCCAAAACCTGACCCAGGGGGCTTCAGAGGAAGGCCTAGAGGCCCATGTGTGTTCCTGACATCCTTATCAGCTCAGCAGACCCGGGATTCTGCCCACCTAGGATGCACCATCACTTCCCTATGACTACCTGGGGAATCACCTTCATACTTCCCTCTACCCATGTGGGGAAAGTGCCATCATTTCCCTCTGCCCACCCTGGGAAGGGCAGGGGAGGAACTTGAAGCCCCTGTGAGAAAGCAGTTCATTGCAGCCCCTCACCCTAGTCCTGGTGTTTCCAGGACTCTGACTACGTGGTGGCTGTGAGGAACTTCCTGCCTGAAGACCCTGAGCTGCTGGCCTTCCACAAGGGTGACATCATCCACCTGCAGCCCCTGGAACCAGCTAGAATGGGTCAGTGGCGACGGCAGGGTGGAGGTGCACGTGAGAAGGGGAGGCTGAGAAGTGAACTTGCCTGGCAGACAGATGCTGATGCAGGTCTCACCACAGGCTACAGTGCCGGCTGTGTGGTCCGCAAGAAGTTGGTGTACCTGGAGGAGCTGCCACAGAGAGGCCCTGACTTTGGTGGGTACCCTACTCATGCCCAAGCCTGGAGCCCACACCGTGCTCATTCTATTCCTGGCACACTTCAGATGCACAGCGAGGGTCTCCTAAGGTCACCGGGTGATCTGGCACCTTGTCGTGTTTATGTGGCTGAGGGAGGAGGGACGCCTAGGCGTTCGCATCTCCAGTGGCCCCAAGGCCAGAGACCCATCCTAGTAGCACCCAAACAAAGGTCCTCAGGGCACTAGAAGGACCTTAAAGGACCTCCTTTGTCCCAAGGCCACACCTTCCTGTTAGCCTCAGACACTTACCTGTCCCTAGGCTGGCGGTTCGGGACCGTCCATGGGCGCGTGGGCCGCTTCCCCTCGGACCTGGTGCAGCCGGCCGCTGCTCCCGACTTTCTTCAGCGGCCAGCCCAGGCCGGCCGAGGACGGGCCGCTGCCGTGGCCGCTGCCGTGGCCTCAGCAGCTGCAGCTGTGGAGGTGGGCCGCAGGAGAGAGGTGAGAGGGAGGGCTGGGGGCGGTAGGGGAGGCAGGGTCAGCCTGACCCTGGAGGAGGGCAAGCCAGATGTGTGGCCCATGGGAGATGACTTAAGTGGGAAGGGACAGTGGGTGAAGCCAGCCTGGGATCCAGTGTGACTGGGCTTCCAGAGCAGAGCCAGCAAGGGGTGCAGTGAGGGACTGCATTCATGAGGCGGCAGCCAACCCCACTCAGGAACTTTCCAGGAGGACTTGTCGGGCTAGGAGGCACAGTCCCCAACAGTTGGTGAGTGGGACAGGCTGGAGAAGGTCAGTGGGCCAGATGTGTCGCAGGGCAGTCAACGAAGGGCCCCTTGAGTCAGCTTTGACAGGAGGGTCGAGGTGTTTTGTGGGGAGAAGCAATGTGCCTGGCCAACTACATCTGTCCCGCAGGGTCCTCTAGTCAGGGCATGCTCGACGGACCCTGGGGAGGACGCTCAGACACTCCCACCCAGCACAATGCTTGAGTTTGCCCAAAAGTATTTCCGAGACCCTGGAAGGCGTCCTGGGTGAGTGGTGGTCCCACCCCTCTCCCCACACTCATTGGGTCATCTTGTCGCCATCTAAGCTGCAGGCTGCTGGCCTGGAAACACTTCTGGAGGGCAGGATGGGAGGCCTCTGGGTGCCTTTCTGCCTGGCAGACTGAACAAGGAGGCAGAGCAGGAACAGGACCACATGGCAAAGAGATGCGGCTGAAGCCTGGGAGGTGGGACTGGTCAGCAGGGCCCGTCTATTGCAGGGATGGCCTCAGGCTGAAGCCCAAGGAGGACACGGAATCCAGAGCCCTGACGGACATGCTCTGCTTCACTAAGGTCCCATGCCTCAGTCTCCTCATCTGTAAAGCCCTTTCCCTGGCCCCAAGGGCAACAGGCTTGTCCTCAGTGGGCTCCAGCTCTCGGCCCCCGGGCCCAGGGCTCCTGATAGGCACAGTATCTGTCCCTGTTCTGTGACATGAACCTACTGTTATAATACGGCCCGGAAGCATGGAGTGGTCCTCTCTATTCTGATATGAGCCAACTGCTTCATGACACCGCCCTTTGCTCTCCTCACAGGTCCCGATCCAGGAATCCCTCATTGAACTCAGGGATGAGAGCCTCAACAAGATGGCTACTGACATGTTCCTAGGTGTGTGGGTGAAGCTACGGCCTGTGTGACCCCTGCTTGTCACGCCTCCTCTCTTCCCTCCCAAACCTAGCTACAGGACACTTAAAGAGACTGGAAACCTTCAAGTGCCTTGGCTGAAGCCTCCCCAAGAGGGACTAGACCTTAGGGCCCTGTACAATGGGCAGCTGGGGCATGGAGGGTGTGAACATGTGGGTCTTTCCTACAGCTGTGATGAGGTTCATGGGTGATGCTCCACTGAAGGGCCAGAGCGAACTGGACGTGCTCTGTACACTCCTGAAGGTTAGTCCAGGTGACTGCCCCAAGCTTCCTTCCTGTCCTGTGCCTTGGTTCCCCCATCTGTCATCACAGTGGTAAGACAGTGGGGATGGGAGGTCTTTCATGTGGCCCCAAGAGGAATGCATCCTGCTAGTGGGAGGGTTGGGAAGGGACACCAGGCTGACTTCCAAGGGCCCAGCCTTCTCTGTGCACCTGATTCCTGGCGTGCCTCCTTCCAGCTTTGTGCGGACCATGAGGTCTTACGAGACGAATGCTACTGTCAGATCGTGAAGCAGGTCACAGACAACGCCAGCAGCAAGCCGTGAGTCACCTGGGCCTCTCAGCACTCTGTGCCCACTCCAGGAGGGCCAGGCTCGGACTCTCCTGCAAGCCTTTCCCTGTTCAGCCTCGCTCCCCATTTTCCTCCCCACCATGTTTTGTGAGTTGCCTGATCTAGGACACCATTTCTGCTCTCTGTGCTTCAGTTTCCTCCTCTATAAAAGTGGCCCCATGTGACAGGTACCATTAGAAAACCAGCTTTCTTTTTTTAAAAAATATTTTATTTATTCACTTTCAAGCAGAGAGATACAGAGAGAGAGAGAGAGAGAGAGAGAGAGAGAGAGCGCATCAGGGCCACCACCTTGTGGGGCTAGCCCCTGTGGGACCTGGGGAATTGAACTGGGAGCTTTAGGCACTGGAGGCAAGTGCCCCAACCGCTGAGCCATCTCACCAGCCCAAAAGCCAGCTTTCTGATTCTGCTTTTCTCTGTGTTGATAGAATTCCCAAGCAGTATCTCTCACAGATTAGCATAGTATCAGCTCTAGGGACATTTCCTCAGCTCAGCAATTGCAGGGAAGAACAAGACTGACCCAATATTTGCTGCAGAAATTCCCAAATCCAGCTTTATTGGCCCTAGTTGGTCACATGCTCATTCTTGAACCAGTCACAATGGCTCAGGATCCAGTGCCAATTGGTCATATCTGGATCTGAACTCTAAATGGCCAACCCAGATCATGTCTCATTTTAAAATATATATATATATATATTTTTTTGAAAGCAGAGAGAGAGAGAGATAGAGACAGAGAGCCAAACAGACAGAATGGGCACACCAGGGCCTCTAGCCACTGCAAACTCCAGACACATGCGCCACTTTGTGCATCTGGTTTTGCGTGGGTACTGGAGAATTGAACTTGGGTCATTAGGCTTTGCAAGTAAGTACCTTAAACACTGAGCCATCTCTCCAGCCCTCATCTTTTTTTAAAAAAAAATTATTTATTTGTAAGAAGAGAGAGACTGAGAGAGGAGAGAGAAAGAGTGTGGGCGCACCAGGACCTCTAGCCACTGCTGACAAACTCCAGATGCATTCTCCACCTTGTGCATCTGGCTTTACATGGGTTCTGGGGAATCAAATCCTGGTTATTAGGCTTTGCAGGCAAACGCCTTAACTGCTGAGCCATCTCTGCATGTGTTGCTACCACCTGTGATGTGGCCCCATGTATGTGCCTACAGGGACAGCTGCCAGAGAGGCTGGAGGCTGCTGTATATCGTGACTGCCTACCGCAGCTGCTCTGAGGTCTTCTACCCACACCTCATTCGCTTCCTCCAACATGTGAGCAGGACTCCAGGCCTGCCCTTCCAGGGTAAGGAGCATAACTCCCACCAGGACAGGGCCTGGCCCTTGACAGGTGCCTGGTATAAATGACTCCCCATTCGTTCCCGAGGATCCCAAGGAGGTTGGCACAATGGACCAGCTAATCTCATAGCAGAGGTAGTCAAATGCTCGCCAGGGGAGAGAGTGTGCAAAAGGGATTTCCAAGTGGCTTTTGCGGGAGCAAAGGCCCAGGATTGGAGTGCCTGGCACAGGGGAGAAGCAGAGGAGGAGGGCCAGGGGCAAGAATCCAGAGTACTTCGTAGACCCCCCCCCTTCCCGCTGCTGACTGCTACGGCTCAGCCAGAGTCTTAAGTGGCCTGACGCTGAGAGAGACTTTGCCTCTTGCAATATAGAGGAAGGGGCTGCTTCTCAACCTTATTTCTTAGGACCCTGGGGACCCTAAGAAAGAGGCTAGGAGCTAGGCTTAGTGGAGCATGTCTGTAATTCCAACATTCATGAGGGTGAAGCGGGAAGATCAGGAGTTCCAGGTCAGCCTGGATGACAAAGGGGTGGGAGGTTTGCTGGAGAGATGACACAGTGGTTAAAGGCACTTGCTTGCAAAACACTGACAGCACAGGTACCATTGATAAAGCAAATTGCACAGAATGGTGCATGTGTCTGGAGTTAGTTTACAATGACAAGAGGCCTTGGTACACCCATGTTGTGTGTGTGTGTGTATCTGCCTTTATCTCTGTCCAAATAAATATTTTTTAAAAGCATTATCAGGAATGCTAAATTATTTTTTTTAAAAGCCAAGGGAGTCTCTAGTCACCAGTAATTATGGCAGCCACAGAGGACATAGGGGAACCCCCTGCCAACCACTGACTCTTCCTTTAACAAACATCCTGGACCCAACTAGCTAAGGAAGGTCCACCAGGTGGGAGGAGACTGCAAAATGTGTCCTGGGGATGCTTGACTCTCCATCTTTAAGAAAAGTGTAAAACACAGAGGATGAGGTCTCCACTCTGATGGCCAGGGACCCCTCATGTGAGCCACAGAGCATGTTGGAAATGAGCAGTTCAAAGTCATGGTTATCTCCAGACCTATAGGTAGCCAAGGGCAAGACCAGAATATAAATAACCCCATGGGAGGTTGGTTCCAATCCTGCTCTTAAACTCCATCTCCTGACCTTGATGAATCACCACCCCTTACTGAGCTCAGCTTCCTAAGCTAACAAAAGCAGAGTAAGATACCAGAGGGCTCGTGGTGGGGGTGAGGGGTCCCTTCCTCCCACTGCCGACCTTGGACAAGGCCCTGACTCCCTGCCTCTGCAGGGATCGCCAAGACCTGTGAGCACAACCTGCAGAAGACCCTGCGTTTCGGAGGCCGCTTGGAGCTCCCTGGTAGAATGGAGCTGCGGGCCATGTTGGTGAGCCTGCGGTGATGAGGGAGTGCCCTGCCCAGAACCCCCTTGCTGGCACTGCCTGGTCCCAGTACACAAGGGTCCCTGCATGTGTGTGAGGACTTCCGTGGCAGGGGACAAAGGCCCCAATCTCTGACCCTTTGCTGTTTGCTGACACCCCAGGCAGGCCGCAGTTCCAAGAGACAGCTCTTTCTTCTTCCCGGAGGCATTGAGCGCCACCTAAAGATCAAAACATGCACTGTAAGTGAGAGGTGTCAGGCAGGCTGGAAGGACAGGGACACCCAGCTCTCAGGTGGGGAGAGATCCAGAGCTCCTCACGCACTCCCACAGCCCCTCAGAGCATCTTCCACCTGTGGGGTCTGCATGTACAGACTAAATCAAGTGCAGATTGAAAAACCTGGGGAAAAGTTACATCTTAGCCTCAGTTTTTCCAAATGTAAATGCAAAGAGAATAGTCTTCTTTATAGAGTTCTTTCTGTTGTGGGGAGTAAAAGACCTTATAAACTGAGCATGGTGGTGCACACCTTTAATCCCAGCACTTGGGAGGCAGAGGCAGGAAGATCACTGTGAATTCCAGGCCAGCCTGAGACTACATAGTGAATTTCAGGTCAGCCTGGGCTGCAGGGAGACCCTACGTAAAAAAATAAATAAATAAATAAAAAATCTTAAGAGTACAATTTTTTGTAATTATTTCCTAAATGATGCCACAGGATGACTGTTTCAATAACATTTATATTGTATTTCATGCTATCAGTCATCTAGGAATGACTGAAAGTCTAAGGGAGGATGTTCAATTACTGCACCATTTCAAGTAAGGGGCTTTGGGCCTCCTGGGATTTGGGTTTTTGCAGGGAGTCCTAAGATGGGTGATCTGTGGATACTGAGAGGGGCAAATTGGACATCCAGGAAGCTAAAGGTCACACAGCCCAGGGTCGCAGAGAGAATAAGGGACAATGGCAGAAAGGGTGCCTGAGTCTCAGCTCCAAACGCTGTCTTCTGCCTGGCTGAGGCTGATTTTCCGAGCTAAGCGCTGGGTCTCTGGGCTTGTGACTGAGGAAGTCTGCACTGAGAGGCTCCTGGGGTGTGGGTGGCAGCTGGTCTAGCCTTCTGGCCCTGTCTAGGTGGCCCGAGATGTGGTGGAGGAGATCTGCGCTGAGATGGCCCTGACGCGCCCTGAGGCCTTTGATGAGTACGTCATCTTTGTTGTCACCAGTGGAGGTGAGTAGCCGGGAGGACTGAGCAGGCTGGGCTCCTGCATGCCCCAACTGTTTTGGCTAAAGGAGCCTCCTTGAAGGCCAGGTCAGGGACCACTTCCGCCAAGAAGCCTTTGACCCCTGTGTAGAAGAACCTCCATGAGTTCTGCCCCCCCTTCATCTGTCACACTGGGCTTTGTTTTACACAAGTCTGTCTCCCCTTCCAGACCCTTGCATTCTGGGAAGGTTTCAGCCCGTATGTCCAGACTCCTGAAACCTCAAACACATGCCCTTGTCCCAACCCTTGTACCCTCAGAGCGGCCATGGGTATCCCTTCCAAGGTCTCAGTAGTCCTGGACTCCTGTACATAGGGGGTCTTTTACCACTCAAAGTCCCTACCATCTGCTTCAACCTGCTGTAGGCCATTCTTGCTACCTTTTATCAGCTGGTAGCTCCAGCCATGTCCAACTAGCCCCCTCCCAGTACCTCAGCTCTGCCTGCCCCAAATCTAGTGAAGATAAGGGGATGGGAATGGCAGGTAACAGAATGGTCCAAAGAGTGAAAATTTATTGAGCATTCATTATGTCCTAGGCATGGCTCAAAGCATTTAATGTTATTAAACTCTTGTGTAAGTGTGTGTGTGAGTATCTGTGTGTGTGTGTGTGTGTTTGTGTGTGTGTGTGTGTGTGTGTGTGTGTGTTTGTGTGTGTTAAGGATCAAGCCCAGGGCCTTATGCATGCTAGGCTAACCCTCTCCCCAAATCCCTAATAGCTATAAAGTCTTTTTGTTTGTTTGTTTGTTTGTTTGTTTGTTTGTTTTTTGAGGTAGGGTCTCCTTCCAACCCAGGCTGACATAGAATTCACATTCACTATGTCGTTTCAGGGAGGCCTTGAACTCACAGTGATCCTTCTGCCTCTGCCTCCCGAGAGCTGGGATTAAAGGTGTGCACCACCATGCCCAGTTTATAAGTCTTTGACTCCCACAACAGATCTCTATAAAGAAGACTATTCTCTTTGCCGTTTACATTTGGAGAAACTGAGGACCAGAGGTTTATAACTGCATAGATGAATTATCTTACCATTCTGAAAGTCAGTACTCCTAAAATTAAAGTGTGGTCATGGCCACATCCCTTCCAGGAGCTTTAGGCACAGTGGTGTCCAACCTTGTGACACTGAGACATGATGCAAATGTCCTGTGTTGGACCACACTTATATCTATCCCGGGACATGCCTGCTAGGGAGTGATCTATTTTTTCCCCTTCCCAGCTTCTATAGGCCCCATATGCTTCTTGAGTTTGTGACCCCTCCCCAACCTCCAAAGTCAGGAATGTCGAATCCTCCCATTTTCCTCTCTCCAGCCTCTGCTCTGCCCTCTTCTGACTCAGGCCTCCTACCTCCCTCTTAGAAAGACCAGCAGTGATAATCCAAGACCTGTAATCACATACAAAGTCTCTACTGCCATGAAGATGATGGCCACAGGCTCTAGGTTTTAGATATGAACATCTCTGAGGGACTGTTATCAGACACTAAGTGACTTGCTCAGGTCACACAGTAGGGATCTGATCCCAGGAAACCTGGCTACAGGATCTGGACTCTTACCACCATGCCAAGCCCCTCTTGATGAGGGACAGGGGCAGAAATATCAGTGCAAGAGAGAAGTGCTTGTAGCTCTCTACCAGCTTGGAGCCTGGGCTTCTACCCCATCCACCACAGATGCCCAGCAAGGGCTCTCTCCTGGAGGAAGTCTGCGTGAAGGCTCATGCCCTACTTGCTGTGCCTCCCCTAGGATCTAGGCTTCCTCAGCATAACCCAAGGCCTTTCTAGACACTCCCAAGCACTGCTGAGGCCCCTTCCTTGGGAGAAATAGAATGTCATTTTTCCCTTTACAATGGAATCCTTAAACCAAGCGGGGTACACGCCTTTAATCCCAGCGCTCAGGAGGTAGAGGATCACTCTGAGTTCCTGAGTCCAAAGCCACCCTGAGACTACATAGTGAATTCCAAGTCAGCCTGGGCTAGAGTGAGACCCTACCTCGAAAAACCAAAAAGAAACAAAGGACTCCCTCCCTCTGTGGCCACCACCACTTCAGTGATGCGTAGCACCCTGTTGCTTAAGTGTAACACCTTGCCCGGCTGGCAGGTGAGGACTGAGTGCTTGCTCTACACAGGAGCACACACGTGCACAAACACACCCCCTCAGCCCTGCCATCTCTTCGCTGCAGGCCAGCACGTGTGTCCACTGAGCCACCGGGCCTATATCCTGGACGTAGCCTCCGAAATGGAGCGGGTGGATGGCAGCTACATGCTCTGGTTTCGGAGGGTGCTCTGGGATCAGCCACTCAAGTTTGAGAATGAGCTGTACGTGACCATGCACTACAACCAGGTCAGCAGGGTGGCCCTTCTGCTCTGAGCTTTGGGTGCCTGTCAGCTTGCTCATCACGCTGCTGACGTGGAGCCTGGTGGTGCATTCCCCAAGGACCAGTAAGACCCTGGGGCAACCCCTCCATGCCAGCTGGGGGAACGGCCCTGCAGCCTGCTCTAACACTCTCTGCCCGGGGTCTCTGGAGCAGTTCTGAGAAATGTGTGTCTGATGAAGACTTTCACACCACACTGAATGTTCAGCCTACACTTCTCCCGTGGGTGCTGTCATCACCCCCCCCCACACACACACCCAGGAAGGGCACAGGGCTGGAGTTGGTAGAGTTGCTGGCCTCAGGACCCCTGGCAGTGAATGTGGGCGCCTGTTCCTAACAGGTACTACCTGACTACCTGAAGGGCCTCTTCAGCAGCGTGTCAGCCGGCCGGCCCGGCGACCCCCAGCTGCAGCAAGTGTCCAAGCTGGCTTCGCTGCAGCACCGCGCCAAGGACCACCTGTACCTTCCCAGTGTGTGAGCACCCGTCCTTGTCTGGGGCGGGGGGGTCCCAGGCTCCCATCTGCACTGGCAGGGCTGTCCTATTATGACTTGAATGATTGCTTTACCCATGAACCTTGTCGTCCAGGAACTACACATGATTATGCAGACTTAGCCATACAAGCATTCACTGGGCCTGGGGTCCACACTTATGACTCCAGCACTTGAGAGGCTGAGGTTGGAGGATCACTGTAAGTTCCAGGCCAGCCTGGGGCTACAGAGTAACTTTCAAACCAGCCTGGGCTTGCCTCAAAAAAAATCATAAATTTAAGCAGACCTTGCTGGTGTCCACCACAGATAAGTGGGCGGAAGAGGTTGCTCAGTGGTTAAGGTGCTTGCCTGCAGAGCCTAATGACTGTTGTTTGATCCCCCAGTTCCCACAGAAAGCCAGATGCACAAAGTGGTGCATGTATCTGGAGTTCATTTGCAGTAGCTGGAGGTCCTGGTGCACCCATTCTCTCTGTCTCTCTTGTACTTCTCTCTGCTTGCAAATAAGTAAAAATATAAAAACTAAAAATAGAGCCGGGCATGGTGGCGCACGCCTTTAATCCCAGCACTCGGGAGGCAGAGGTGGGAGGATCGCCGTGAGTTCAAGGCCACCCTGAGACTACATAGTGAATTCCAGGTCAGCCTGGGCTAGAGCGAGACCCTACATCGAAAAACCTATATATACATATATATATATATGAATAAGAATAATAAAAAATAAGAATAACAAAGCCAGTGATCGTAACAGAAAAGGCATTCGATGAAGCTAAGCGCAGTGCCCGAGTGAGGACAGCACTGTCGGCTGTTCCCAACACCCCGTCCCTTTTGGGGTAATTCACCCGCAGTCTGCCACCAGCTCACCTGCTCAAGGGGCCCTGACAGTTCACTCATGAGAGGACCAGGAGGCAAATGACATGTTTGTTAGGAAAATGACTTTGGCCTCACCACCCCTGGACTGTGAACAACAGGAAGATGCCCCTGGACATGTGCGTCCCGTCCGGGACTCTAAGGCGAGGGCCCCGTGTGCTCAGCACTTTTTCCTTTTCACGATAGGGTATCACGTAGGCCAAGCTGGCCTCACATTCACTGTGTTCATGACTGAGCTCCCGACCCTGTTCTGGGATTACAGGCACGTACTGTTGGGTCTGGCTCACAAGGCACCCACCGTTCATGTTTTCGTGGTGTAACTGTATCAAGTATGACCCCAAGCCTGGGGCTGGGGAGACTGTTCAGCAGGTAAGAGAACTTACTGAGGGCTTGATTCACCCTGAGTCTGATTCCCCAGCACACAGGCTGGTAGGTAACCCCAGTCCTGTGGGGAGCAGAGGCTTAATGGTCAGCCAGTCTGACGAAAAATGGCACTTTCTCAAGGAAACGCCTATGGGCCTCTGGCCTCCACAGACATGCGCATGGGGCACACATCGGGACACATCACACACATGTTGCAAACACAAAAGTGTTATTTCAATTCTGAATAAAAACAGTCATTGGATCTGTTTTAGTTTTCTCACTCTAGCTCAGGCCTGAGTGCTGGGTAAGACATGTGCCACCATGCCCAGCTACTTTGTTGTTGTTGTTGTTGTTTTAATTTTTTTATTTATTTGAGAGAGAGGAGAGAATGGGCACTCCAGACACATGCACCACCTTGTGCATCTGGCTTTCCGTGGGTCCTGGGGAATAGAACTCGAGTCCTTCTGCTCTGCAGGCAAACACCTTAACCTCTAATCTCTCCAGCCCATGTTTTGTGTTTTTGAGGTAGCGTCTGTCTCTAGCCCAGGCTCTGTAGTCTAGGGGTGGCCTCATGGGGATCCTCCTCCCTCTGCCACCTAATCCCTCTGCTGGGATTAAAGGGATGAGCCAAGCTTGTGTATTATCTTGGCTACTTTTCCCAACCGCTCATTTTCTTCTTTTACAAATGTAGACACTGAAACCTCCCCACTAAGGCGTTTTCTGGCTTATCAGTAGTTGGTGGGAACCGAGGAAGCTGGTCCCATAGGGAAGGGCACACGTTGCCCAGGGGACCTCTGGTACAAGGGCTGGCTCCCCTGCTAAGAGTCTGTCCTGAGGGGAAGCCTGCAGGTGCCCGAGGTGAGGGCTGGAGCAGAAAGTGAAGGTGGGCTGATGGCTCTGGGGACTTGGCTCCACTGCCCCCTGCTCTGACCAGCCCCTGCTACTTTGCCACCCGGCCATCTCTGTGCCTCTTACAGCTCTGCCTTGGACTTCTTGTGGACTGGGAATCCAGCAAGGATCATGGCATGACCTTGGACTCCTTGGTCTTCTCAGAGCCTCAGTTTCTCCACTGCAAACAGGAACCCTGTGTCCCAAGGCACTGTGGCATCCTGCTTGCAGGCAGGGGGGGGGGGGCCAAGCGGCAGACGCGTACCCTCTCACGCAGGCGGGAGATCCAGGAGTACATCCCCAGCCAGCTCTACCACACGACAGCCAGCGACATCTGGCTCAGCCTGGTCAGCCAGCACCGACAGCAGACGCAGGCGCTCAGCCCCCACCAGGCCCGCGCCCAGTTCCTGGGTGAGAGCTCAGAGGGGCGCTGAGGGGGGCTGGGAAGACGGGGAGGAAGACAGGAACAAAATGCTTCTTCCCTCCTAGCTACAGGAGGGACTTTTTAAAATCATATATTTTTTCTCTTCTTTTTCTTATTTATCTGCAAGCAGAGAGAGACAGAGAAATGAGAGAGAGAGTATGGGTGCACCAGGGCCTCCAGCTGCTGCATAAACTCCAGATGCACATGCTACCCTGTGCAGCTGGCTTTATGTGGGCTCTGGAGACTCGAACCTGGGTTGTTAGCCTCTGCAGGCAAGCGTCTGAACTGCTGAACCATCTCTCCAGCGCCCTCCTTTATTCTTTTTTTGGTTTTTCGAGGTAGGGTCTCGCTCTAGCCCAGGCTGACCTGGAATTCACTCTAGTCTCACGGCCTTGAACTCACGGCAATCCTCCTGCCTCTGCCTCCTGAGTGCTGGGATTAAAGGCGTGCGCCACCACGCCTGGCTGAGAGAAGACTTTTTAACACAGCCAAGGAATCCCCAGGGCTGGTAGTGACCTTGGGCGGAAGGGCTGTGGATGTCCAGGTCGCAGAGGCCCAGCCATGCTGGTAACAGGTCTCCTCACCACAGGCCTCCTCAGCGCCTTTCCCATGTTTGGCTCCTCCTTCTTCTTCGTCCAGAGCTGCAGCGACATCACAGTGCCAGCCCCCTGCATCCTGGCTGTCAACCATGACGGCCTCAACTTCCTCAATACCAAGACACACGTGAGTAGCCTCAGCCTGGCCCTTTGGCCTGTCCCGTGTCCCCTCTGTCCTCTGGTTCCCCACCTGCTCCTGGAACCAAGATGGCTGGTTCTGAAAGCCAGCCTCATCCCTTACCTATCACTTGCCTTCATCTCTAGCCAGTCTCTTTCCTCCCATTCAGAATCCCACTTCCCCATCTGAGTGAGGGAGACATTCAGGAAAACGTACCTGCAAAGCTTTAGAATCATGCTGGTCTGCTCATTGGCTTCCATGCACAGCGCAAGGTCATTTGCTCCCAGTGCTGGGGGCTCAGCAGCTCAGCCCTCTTACTGGCTTTTAAATGGTCACCTCTCACTCAGTCCTCTGATGTGGCTTCTGTCCAGGCACATCCTGTCTCTGTATGTCCAGCTTTCCTCTTCTTAAAAGGATACCAGTCTTGCTGAAATTGGGCCCAACCTGACCTCATTTTAACTGCTGCACATTTTTTAATGTTGTTGTTTTGTTTTTTGAGGCAGGGTCTCATTCTAGCCCAGGCTGACCTGGAACTCACTCTGTAGTTCCAGGCTGGCCTTGAACTCACAATGATCCTCCTAACTGCCTCCCCAGTGCTGGGATTAAAGGTGAGCTCCACCAGGCCCCCTAGTGCTGGGATTAAAGGTGTGATCCAGCACTCCCAGCTCTTCTTTCATTTTTTAAGACAGGATTTCATTTTCATAGCCCAGGTGGGCCTTGATTATAGGCAACGCCACACGACACCACACCTGATTTCATATCTTTCTCTCCTCTCTCTCTCTCTCTCTCTCTCTCTCTCTCTCTCTCTCTCTCTCTCTCTCTCTCTCTCTCTCTCTCTCTCTCTGGAAAGGTTATGGGCAGTTTGCTTGCAGGTGAATCTAGGAGACACAGGAGGAAAGAAGTAGGTCTGGGAAGGGGCAGAGATAATAAATGTGGGGTACTACTCTAGACAGTGCCAAAGCATACCCTTTAGTGTATACCCTCTCTCCTGAGACAAGGCGCCCCTGTGACCCACCAGTCTTTATCCCCATTGGTTGTCAGTAGTTAAGGGATTTTTCCTATGGCATTAATTCACCATCACTCTGACTTCCTCTGCATGGTGGCAAAAAATGAAGCTCCCGATGAAGGGGTGCAGTGTTCCAGAAGCACCTCTGATGTACAGGTCAGGATACTCACAGTACCCACCCTCCCCATCTCCCAAGCACTCGTCCTTATTTGTTGAATCAGTTTCTTAGGTGGCTTGGTGGTCAGGTGACGCCTCAGGCCTGCTTGTCTGACC
The DNA here is from genome assembly GCA_004024765.1 of Zapus hudsonius. Classification (NCBI taxonomy): domain Eukaryota; kingdom Metazoa; phylum Chordata; class Mammalia; order Rodentia; family Dipodidae; genus Zapus; species Zapus hudsonius. The sequence continues at coordinate 32,122 of PVHP010011854.1, forward strand.
TACAGGAGAGGGGTTGGCACGTTGGACTGCCTTCATGCTCATGCATGTTTGGCCACTCTCCCCCTGCCCCTAGGAGCTGATTGTGAAGTTCCCTCTGAAGGACATCCAGTCTACACGGACCCAACGGCCCACGGCCAACTCCAGCTACCCCTATGTGGAGATCGCTCTGGGGGACATGGCAGCCCAGCGTACCATGCAACTGCAGCTAGAGCAGGTGGGTCCAGCCCTCAGGCCAGACCTGGTCATCACCAGCTCCTATGGGTCTCTTCTCTGGGCTGGCAGGACCTCTGGAGCATCTGTCCAAGGGCAGTTATCCTAGAGGTCATCATGGGAACAACTGGCAGTGGACTTGGGGGAGAGGCCTAGGTTGTTTGCAGAATAGGGAGGTGTTTGGCAGGGCACTGACAAGACACCAGAGCAGAGGGAGGAGAACCTGGGGGTTGAGGGGTGTAGCTCAGCTGGTACAGTGCTTGCCTAGCATGCACAGGACCGTGGGTTCGAGCTCAGCTCCCCAGAAAACCTGGCATTTGGTGCACAGTCATAATCCCAGCATTCTCAGGAGGTGGAGACAGGAGGATCTGAAGCTCAAGGTCATCCTTGGTCACACAGTCATTTGGTACCAACCTGGACTAGAGAACCTGCTGGGGAGGGGAGGCATGGAGGGAGAGAAGAGAGTGTATTAGAAGCTTTTCCTCACCTCAGGGCACTAAGAAGCCATAGCAGGATGGTGAGTAGGTAGTTTGACACATGGGGTTGGGAGGGGGCGTCTAAGGTATTGAGCTGGCCTGAGCTGGATTGTGGTGTCTGGGATCGCAAGTGGTGAAAGTGAGCTTCTCTTTGACACTTAGGAGAAGAGGCTTACCTGATGTTGTAGTTAATCTTCTCGTTGCTGGAAGAAAGAACCTGATCAAAAGCAGCTGATGGGAGGAAAGGGCTTATTTTGGCTTATAGACTCAAGGGGACACTCCATGATGGCAGGGAAAATGATGGCATGAACAGAAGGTGGACATCACCTCCTGGTCAACATCAGGTGGACAATAGCAACAGGAGAGTGTGTCAAACCCTGGCAAGGGGAGGCTGGCTAGAACACCCATAGGCCTGCCCCCAGCCATACATCTCCAACAAGGCTCTAATTCCCAGATTGCCATCAGCTGGAGACCAAGCATTCAGAACGCATAAGTTTATGGGGGACATGTGAATCAAATCACCATACCTGACTTCTCAACGAATTGCATTAAACTTTAAGGAATCCACCCCAGATAGGGCACCCTGACAACAAATCAAAGCAACAAATGCACCAAAGTCCAATGTGGTGAACCAGTGACTTTATTGGGGCTACTTCCAGGAGCACGGGTGACAGACAACTCAAGAGCTGCATATCTGAAGCTCACCGCATGGCTTGCAGCCTCCTCTCCAAAGCAGTGCTTGCTCTTTATATAACTTTAGGGTGGGGGTGTGAGTCTTGCAACTTCAGGAACTTCCTGAAACTTGTGTGATGTTTATATTCTGAGCCTGGTTTACTTCCTAAACCGTAAAGGAAACCTGTGTTTCAATTTGGAACTTCCTAAGGATCCTCCCTCCAGAATGAAATGTTTCACTTTGGAGGCATGGGAGGCCATAGGACTCTGGGAGAGAGCAGGAGTTTCATAGCACTGGAGACACAAAGTTGAGGCAGGATGGTCCCCAAGGTTGTGGTTTCCAGAATGCCAACTCCCCTGTGAAGACTGGGCCCAAGGCCTGCACTGGAGGACTTATTTCTCAGAAAGAGAGGGGGTCAGAATAAAGCCCCCTCAGAGAATCTGCATCTCAGGACCTGGCTCCCTAGCCTCTCCCACCACACCATACTCTACTCCTGCTGCCCCCCCCCAGGGGGGCCTTGAGCTTCCTATCTGTCCTTCTTCCTGGAACTCTCTGCTCTTGTCTCTCCCCCAGCATATGCCCCCTCTCCTCGCTCTCTGCTCTGCTCCATCACGCCACCATCCGGGCTTCTTTCGGTCCCTGTGTTGAGCTTGCTCAAGGCCCTTAGCGTTCACTATTCCCTCTACCTGAAGTGTTTCTTCCCCATTCTTCACAGGGATCCCTCCCTCCCTCCACTTAAGTTTTGTCACAAAGCCCCCACTTTGTAAATAAGGACTCATCAGCTCTGTCTCTATGGCCTGCCATCGGCTGTCTCTCCCACCAGAGGTCAGGGCTGGATCTAGCTCATGTTCAAGGTCCAGAGAACAGTGTCTGCCCCGTGGTATTTGTTAGATGGATGGGTGAATTGTGAATCACGGGTGCATAGTTGGGTGGCTGGCTAGGGGGCACATGGATGGTCAGGGTGAGTGGAGAGATAGGTGATGGGTGGCAGCGGAAGGTGCATATAGATAGCGGGTGGGTGTTGGGTAATGGGTGAGTCATGGGTCGGTGATGGGTGGCTGGATGAAATGAAAACCTTTTTGGCTTCTTTACTTCCTTGCATTCCCTTCCTCTAAAGAAGCTGCTGCCTCTGTCCTGTATGTGTGGAAAGATACATTCATTCATTCACTCACTCATTCATTCAACACACAGCCACTGAGCACCTTTGTATATCTGGCTCTGATGGATGTTACTGAGACCTCTGCCATCAGATCCTTATGGAGCCCCAAGTCCAAATGTGGAAGAAGCTCCACACAATCCATGCTGGGAGGGGGCACAGGAGACCTGAGCGATGATTCTAGGAGGAGGTGCTTTCCAAGTGTGCTGGCATTGCCTCCAATAGGCTTGCAAGAGGACCTTGAAGCATCTCTGCTTCTTTGGCCAAGCTGGGTGTGAACACAGCCTAGAATACGGCAGCTTGGAGGAAGGCAGAGATTGGCTGGGAGGAAGCTGTGCTGGTCTGTTTCCCTTCACTGTGGCAAGTGCATCCAACAATGGATTTGTCCACTGATGAGGCTGGAGTCCCCAGGACCCAACCTTTGTTCAATGGCTGCACTAGGAGCCTTTCGGGAGAAACTTCCTACCACACTGCAACAGGGGGTCCCCACCATGCACACACTGCACTTCTTTGGGGTGGCCATTGCTAATCTCAGCAAAGGGCATTGAGTGTGGCCCTGGAGATTCAAATTCTGCTATATACTGGCTGTGAGGCGGGGGGGGGGGGGGGGGGGGGGGAGGGGAATGGACACGTCACACCCTGGAGTCAGGACATCTGCCATGGCAGTAGGGTTCCTCATGGAGCTGAGGCAGGGCTGCCCTCACTTGTCAGTCAGCCTCTGGGCCTAGACACTGGCCTTTCTCTGAGAACTCTATTCACAGATGATTGATGGGCCAGTTCCTTGGGGGCTGCTCTCAGCCGCCCCTTCTAGGTGGCAACACATTATATTTATATTATATTCTATGATATTATTAAATGAGGGGGCAGTGCTGGGCCGCATGCATGCTGAGCAAACATTGTACACTGAGCCACACTCTGCCCCATGGACTAGTAATTTTGTTGTTTTTGCGTAGCTCAGGGTGACTTGGAGCTCACTCTGCAGTCCCAGGCTGTCCTCAAACTCACAGTACCTCCTACCTCTGCCTCTGCTGCCGGCTCAGACTAGAACTTTTCAAAGCTAAAGGATTTACATGTAATAAAATCTCAGAACCAGGCATGGTGGCACACACCTTTAATCCCAGCTCTTGGGAGGCAGAAGTAGGAAGATCACTGTGAGTTCAAGGCCAGCCTGAAACTGCATAGTGCATTTCAAGTCAGCTCAGGCTACAGTGAGACCCTACCTCAAAAAAAAAAAAAAAAATCTCATCAGACCCCTCCACAGTTCCTCCAGGTGGGGTCTGGTGAACTCAGACCCTCATAGGAGGCACTGAGGTCCAGCCCCGAGGCAAACAGCTCACGACAGCAAGCTGCTGTCAGATCACTCAGCCTGCTGCTTACTAGCGCTTCTGGTCTCCTGTGCCCCTCCCAGGTGGGTCCTCCATCTGTAAAGAGCCTATGGTCGGCCATGTCTTCTAGGGGGAAGGAAGGATGACAGGCCTGGTCCCAACCCAAGGTGAGAGGGAGGCCTAGACTTCCCGTGTCCCCTGCAGGGTCTGGAGCTATGCCGTGTGGTGGCCGTGCACGTGGAGAACATGTTGAGTGCCCGGGAGGAACGGCTCACGCTGCCCCCCAGTGAGATCACCCTGCTCTGACAGTTCTGCTTCCATCTGCCTCCTGCCAGAAGACTCGCTGGGAGGCTTGAAGGAAGTTGTCGGGTCTCTCTGGGCCAGTGACCCCTGGAAAGGTACAGAACCTTGGAGGAGGGCAGGGAAGCAGAAGGAACCAGCCAAGAAGATTGACCACTGCATGCAGCCTAGGGTCACCTGACAGGAGGAATCTTCAAGTTGGCCCATGGTACAGTGGGAAAGAAAACAGGACCTTGGGAACTCCTCCCTGGCTGGGGAAGCCCCATAGCAGTGCGGAGTTGCACTGGGCTCTGCTTCCATTTCCCAGCGGACACTCAGACCTGCTCAGGCCTCACCACAGCCCTTCTCATCAGGCGCCCCACCCGGCCTGCTTGAGTCTTGGTCATTTCTGTGTAACTTTGAAAGGTATGCCTGGCAGCCACGTCCTCCACAGAGTTGCTAAGGGGCTGGAAAGCAAGCCTGAGGGAGGAGGCAGGAGACAGACACAGACAGACTCTTGACTCACCGCCATGGGCAGTATTTCCAGCAGGCGTATCTGCTCTTATCCCTCCCTGAGGACTCCTGACCCCCACTCTACATCCCTTAGATCACTGGGTGGGCCACTGAAGATCCGGGAGTAGGGAAATGGAGAGGAGAGGCTCCACATCAGGGTCTGAGAAGGCTGGGAATGGGATCATTCAAAGGATGGCTCACTCTGGTTGGGTTTTGAAGAATGAGTAGGAATTTGCTAAGAATAGAAGGGAGAGGGTTAGCTATTGAACAGTTTCTCACTGTATCCCCAGAAGCAGGGCCTAGCCTGGAAGGATGTCTAGTGGAAAGTAGGCCCTTAAAATACACTTGTCATGTGAGTGAAAGAATAAATCAATGAATGAAAACCAGGCATGGTGGTACACATCTGAAATCCAGTACTCAGGAAGCTGAGTCAGCAGGATTGATGCATGTTCAAGGGCAACCTAGGCTCCATAGTACCAGGCCAGCCAGGGCTATGTAACAAGACTCTGCCTAAAAAAATAATAATAATAAAATAAATAAAAATAAAAGAACAGCTGGACGTGGTGGCATGCGCCTTTAGTCTCAGCACTGGGGAGGCAGAGGTAGGAATACTGCCATGAGTTCAAGGTCACCCTGAAACTACATAGTGAATTTCAGGTCAGCCTGAGCTACGGCGAGACCCTACCTCACAAAACCAAAACAATAATAAATAAATAAACCAAAAATAAAATGAATGAACATGGATGGAAATGGCTCATGGTGGGAGCCAGGTCCTGATGGACAGGTGGCCATCCATTCAGGGCCTTGAGGTCCTGGGAGCTGCTACCCAGGTGACTATGAACCAGGACCAGCCAGGTGATGAGGTCAGGTGATGCTGCTGGGAGGCAAGTGGCTGTGGGACTGAAGAGGCTGCTGAGGGTGGCTTGGGTCCAGGTTCTCATCTGTCGTGGATACAGGATTCCATGCAGGGGCCAGGAGGAGCCTGGATGGTGGTCCATGGAGTAGGGTCTGCTGTCCTTCCAATCAGGGGTAAGGAGCAGAGAGACCCAAGGGGAGGCTGCTGTGGTCAGGGCCTGGGACGCTTCAGCATGGATCCTGTTGATGGTGGTGGGGGGTGGAGGTTGATAGCTTGGGAAGCATTTAGAAGGTCCAGATAGCAGGGCCTGGGGCCAGGCCCAAAGAGATCCGGAGGATGCTGCCAAGGAAGAGCCTTGATGTGCATGCCCCACCCTGCCTGGGGACGGCTTTCTACAGAAGCAGGTGCCGCAGTCATGCCAGCAGGGCCTGTGACTCCAGGTTACTGGCCTGGGCTAAGCTGTCCTTTCCACCGCCTCATGTAGCCCCATGTTAGGCAGGCTAAGGCCTCCCCTCTGCTCCTCCATGGCTCAAATGAGAGGGGTCTGAAGAATCATAATTATTTTTGCCCTGAATCCCCTGAGGTTCAGGCATGGAAAAGAATAAACACTAGAGTCACCTTGGGTTTCAAAATCCAGATAGGAGTTGGGTGTGGTGGAGCACAACTTTAATCCCAGCACTCGGGAGGCAGAGGTAGGAGGAGCGATATGAGTTTGAGGCCAGCCTGAGACTACATAGTGAATTCCAGGTCAGCCTGGGCTAGAGCAAGACCCTACCTCAAAAAACAAAACAAAAAATCCAAACAGGTCACCATGAGACAGAGACCCTTAGAAATGACTTCCCAGGTGACTGGGCAGAGTGCCCAGCTGAGCTCTAGCCAGACTGAATCTGTGAGCTAAAGAGTTCAAGACCAGACTGGGGCATTTGTTACATGGCACTGGATAGCATTACCCTGGGCCTTAAGAGCCAGGCTTCCTGTTTTGTAGACTCTGCTGACATCATCCTGGAGGAGGTGGGAAGAATCCTGGGTAGCAGGAGGCAGGCCCTGTATGTTTCCAGACACTTAGGAGGGCCAAACTGGGTCAAGGAACAGAAAAGCAGGAGCATGACCCAGGACCAAGGAAGCTCGCAGCCAGATGTGAGACAGAGGAGTGATGTACAAGGAAGCCCGAGAGAGTGAACTCATGAAGACATGCCAGGCAGTGTGGCAGGATGCACTGTTAGTTTTCTTACTGCTGTGGACAAACACCTGACCAGAAGCAACTTAGGGAAGGAGTTGGTTTCAGCTCATGGTTCCAGAGGTGAGGAAAGTCCACCATATCAGAGAAAGCATGGCAGGAGCAGGAAGCCAGCATCACATTGTCGCTCAAGCAGGGAGGAAGTAGACAGCTTAAGTGGGGCTGGACTATAACCTGAAGGCCTGCCTCCAGTGACACGCTTCCTCTGGCAAGGCTCTACCACCTGACGTCCCCACACCTTTCAGAAAAGTGCCTCCAGCTGGAGATTATTTAAACACATAAGTCTATGGGGACATTTTATAATCAAACCTCCACATTAACACTCTGAAAAATGACTTCATTGCTGCCCCATGTGGGACAAGAGCCTGGGATTGACCTGATTCCAGGTAGCTATACACCTCCACCCCCACCTCCACAATGGAGACAGAATAGGAGAAAGCTAACAGCTTTGGTCAGGGTCTGAGGCCCAAAGAGAGCCAGAGGATGCCACTCCTCACCTGGCCTAGAACTGGTGTGTCTGACTAACACTGATCCACAGCGCCCCCTGCTGTCCGCCCTGACCCAGTAGCTGTGAGCAGCCCCAGAAATGTCATCCCAGATGGATTAGTCAATCTGATTTTTTCTCTGCCCACCTGAATCAAACCCTATAAAGGTGGCAGGTTCACATGCATTGCTGGCTTTCTCTCCGCTCCTCCAGCCCCTTCCTGGCTCCTGGCTCCATGTGATCAGCTCCCTTGCTCTGTGAAGCCTGAACTTCCCTAATGCTTGGCTGGGTGGGGAAGGGAAACCTAAGGCTCTCTCCTAATCCTTATGGTCCCTAATCCACCACATGCGGATTCCCACTCTGGATCTGCTATGTGGGCACTCTCACTTTTCCCCAGCCTCTCTCATTGGGAAAGCGTGCGGTCAATGCCAAGTGTGCTCCCTCCTTTAAACTCTGTTTGACCACAGCTTCAGTCTGGCTTCACTCTAAGCCTCGCTTTCCCTAGCTCTCCATGTGCTTACAGCTTTATTCCAGTCTGGCTCCCCTCTGAGCCTCAGTTTCCCTAGCTCTCCATGCGGTCCACGACTTTACTCGTTGGGCTCCACTCTAACTCAGCCTCAGCCGCTCCTAGCTCTCCACACACTAGCAGCTAATCCAGTTTCTCCCCAACTTCCACTTTTTAAAAATGTTTTCAACATAAAAGTGATCTGGCTTCCCTTCCAGATCCCAGTTCCCCTTAGGCTTTCTCACTGTGCGGACTCCAGGGGAAGGAGGGGAGGGGGACATACAATAATGCCAATGTGTGTTTCTCCTAAGATTTCACCTTTCACTGCCCACAGCCCCCCACATCTTTCCTCACAACCCCTCAACCCTCCCTGGACACCTGCTTCTTTTAGCTCCCAGCGGCTTCTCTCCATGTTTTCCACGTGAAAGTGTGCTCTGGCCTTCCTTTCCAGGTCCCAATTCCCTTTAAATAAACACAAGTTGTGACTTCTCCCTAAACTCATTAATTCATAATTTGTCCTTATTGATTCCATCTTTATTATTCATTAAAGATTAGAAAAAACTCAAAACTGGGCTGGAGAGATGGCTCAGCAGTTGGGGCACTTGCCTCCAGTGCCTAAGGCCCTGGGTTCAATTCCCCAGGACCCACATAAGCCAGACCCATAAGGTGGTGGCCCTGGTGCTCGCTCTCTCTCTCTCTCTCTCTCTCTCTCTCTCTCTCTCTGTATCTCTGCTTGAAAATGAATAAATAAAATATTTAAAAAAACTCAAAACTTGGAGTTCATAAACCTAGGCAACCCCTGATCCCCCAAATTCCTGCATTATAACCACCAAAGTCTGCCTCCTCCTGTCCAAGACCCATCAGCCTTTTTTTTTTTTTTTTTTTGAGTTAAGGTCTCACTCTAGCCCAGGCTGACCTGGAATTCACTATGTAGTCTCAGGGTGGCCTTGAACTCATGGTGATCCTCCTACCTCTGCCTCCCGAGTGCTGCGATTAAAGGCATGTGCCACCACACCCAGCTCACATGTATTTTTTAAAATAGGTAATTTAAGGACGGAGAGGCAGGAGGATCAGGAGTTCAAGGGTACCCTTGGCTATACAGCAAGATCATGTCTCAAAAATAAATAAAAATTACAAACAAAAAAAGCTTTTACCACATGCCAATCCTGCAATATACTAGCCTACTTAATCCTTACAATACCCCCAAGGAGGCCAGTAATCATCACCGCCACTGTATAATGGAAAAAACTGACACCAGGGCAACGAAGGGGCTTACACATGGCCTTGTGAAGCTCAACTGGGCAGTCTGGCTTTTCCTCACAGGATCTCAGGGCCTGCCTGGCTCATAGGCAGTCAGGGAGAAACACTCCACAGAGCCTTGGTTGGGAAGAGCTGTTAACCTAGAAAAGAGGAGCCACATTTTTGACTGGATGCCTGGAGCTGGAGCCCCTAGAGTACTCAGTGGGAGGCCTTCTGGATGGGACAGTAACCAGCTCCCATAAGCAAGAGTGAAGGACAGCTTGGGCTTCTGAAAGGGCTCAGGCCCTCCAGCAGGTAAAGGACCTCCCTAGGGGTTCCTACCATATGGCCCATGTAGGACCTAGCCAGAGTCCAGGTCAGGTGGCTTTGGCCTTGCTTACTAGTAACCTTCTCACTGCCTGCAGCATGGGATTGCACCAGGGAAGCCCAGGAGCCAGGCAGTGTGCCTGCTGCTTGGGAGAAAGGGTAACTGGTCCATAGTGTCCTGGCTTCCTATCCCACATGCCCCTGCCTGGCCTGGCCAGGCCTGGCCACACAATCCCCACTTTCCAACAGAATCTGAGGCTCAGCTGTGAGATCAGCAATCCACTTTGCTTAATACACACAACTTCCATTTAACACTCATGACCACCTTAGAGGTGGGAACTGATGTTTACAGACCAGACTCTGGGAAGGCTGTTTGACAGGTGAGCTGAGCAAGTGACATGGTAGAATGGACTTGAGGTAGGCAAACAGGGATGGCCTAGCAACCCAGGGCATGTCCCCTTGGAAACAAATTTTTTTGTCCCTTCCTGGTAGGACAACACCCAGAACCTCCCCTGCTGTGGGTAATTTGTGGTCAGGCACATGCTAGTGGAAGGAGAGATTAAGAAGGCCAGCTGAGACTGATGTTAGGCACAGGTATAATGAGGACCAATCTCCTGTCAGGAAGAAAACTATTTACCATCTGTGATGGTTTATACTGATTGTGAAATGGAAAGGACCTAGAATCATCTAAGGAACCTGTGAGGGATTATTTTAGTAGGTTAATTGGAGGGGCGAGACCCACTTTAATTGTGGGTGACAATGTGCCATGGGCTGGGGTCCTGGATAGTATAAAAAGTAGCAAAAGGACCAAGGGAAGGACCCTTACAACGAAAACTTCCAGACACAAAATGGCCTTGATATTCATGACTTCACAGGGCCTGATAATACCTACACTAAATGGGAGGAAAAGATGATGACACCAAAACAGAGACTAATTAAGAGGGGGGAGAGATATAAGGGAGGGTGGGGAGGGAATCATAATGGTTTACGGTCTATAAATATGGAAACTAACAATAAAAAGTAAAAAAAACCAAACAACTGGGGAGATGGCTCATCTGGTAAGAGCAACTGTTGCACAAGTATGAGGGCCTGAGTCACTGAGTTCAATTCCCCAGATCCCACAGAAGCAGGCAATGGGTGTTGATGCATGTCCGTAACCCCAGTCATGTGGGGAGCAGAGACCAAAGAATCCCTGGGGCTCTCATAAGTTCCTGCCACCATACCTTGAGTTGTGAGCTGAAACAAATAGGTATTTGTTTACAGTGAACAGAAAGTAACTAATATACCATCTCTCGTGTATGCATGAAGGAACCTACATATGCTTAAAAATAATGTAACCCAGGAGTGGAGACACACACCTTTAATCCCAGCACTGAGGCAGAAGTAGGAGGATCACCACGAATTCAAGGCTACTCTGAGACTACATAGGAAATTCATGGTCAGCCTGGGTTAGAGCAAGACCCTACCTTGAACAAACCAAAAAGATAAAACAATATGGAATGTAAGGCACGCACAGATTCTGTCCATCAGGGCAGACTCGTGGGTTAGAGTGCCATGCATGAGTGAGGGCCACAGTTTGAATCCCTAGCACCCATGTAAACCCACATTGCTGCCTGCCTGTAATCCCAGCATTAAATATATATATATATATATATATATATATATATATATATATATATATATATTTGTTTTGTTTTTCGAGGTAGGGTCTCACTCTAGTCCAGGCTGACCTGGAATTCACTATGTAGTCTCAGGGTGGCCTTGAACTCATGACAATCCTCCTACCTCTGCCTCCCAAGTGCTGGGATTAAAGGTGTGCGCCACCACGCCAGGCCTTAAAAATATTTCATTTATTCATTTTTCAAGCAGAGAGATACACACAGAGAGAGAAAGAGAGAAAGAGAGAAAGAGAGAAAGAGAGAGAGAGAGAGAGAGAGAGAGAGAGAGAGAGAGAGCACACCAGGGCCACCACCTTGTGGGTCTGGCTTTATGTGGGTACTGGGGAATTGAACCGGGGGCCTTAGGCACTGGAGGCAAGTGCCTTAACCGCTGAGCCATCTCTCCAGCCCTAATCCCAGCATTTCTGAGGTGGAGAGGGTATCCCCAGGGCAACCCGGCTAGTTAGTCAGATTAGTGAGCTCTGGATTCAAGTGAGATACCCACTTCAGTAAATAAAGAAGAGGGCATTCAATGCCTATCAATGGAATGTCACTGAGAAGACATCTGTGGTGGTTTGATTCAGGTGTCCCCCATAAACTTATGTGTTCTGAATGCTTGGTCCCCAGTTATAGCAAATTGGGAATTGGATCCTTGCTGGAGTTGTGTTCTTGGGGTCAGGCTTATGGGTGTTATAGCTAGCTTCTCCTTGCCAGTGTGTTTGGTACATTCTCCTGCTGCTGTTGTTCAGGAGGTGTTATCCAGCCTCTGCTCATGCCATTGTTTTCCCTGCCATCATGAAGCTTCTCCTCAAGTCTGTAAGCCAAAATAAACCCCTTCTTCCACAAGCTGCTTTTGGTCAGGTTCTTTCTGCCAGCAACTAGAGAGCTGACTGCAACAGTTAACTTGGTACTGAGGAGTGGGGTTGTTGCTTCTGGAACCCTGATTCTGTTGCCTTGGCCTTTTGGAACTGATTTACAGGAGGAATGTGGAAGGACTTGAAACCTTGGCCTAAGAGATGCCTTGCAGTGCTGTAAGTGCAGCTTGATGGACCATTCTGGTCAGAGTTGAAAGACCTGAATGCAGTGAAAACTATGCAGTGAGAACTATAGTTCTTTCTCACCCAGTTTACGAGGGTGAGAACAACTTTGTTGGGATTGTGCCAGAAACCATTTGTATATTCTGCCTGCCTGTGTCCTGAGAACTTGTGCAGGGTTGCTTTCATTAAAAT
>PVHP010011855.1:0-44301 GCA_004024765.1 Zapus hudsonius
GCAGTGCACATGTGGAGGTCTAGGACCATCTTGGGTGTTTGTCCACTCCCTCCACCCTGCTTGTGACAGGATCTCCTTTGTTACGTTGTTTTTGCTGCTTCATTTCCTGTGCACCAGTCTGGCTGGCTTCCAGATTCTCCTGGTTCTATCTCCCGTTGCCATAGGCACATTGGGATCACAGACGTATGTGCACTTGGACTAACAGACAGGCTTGCAGGCAAGTGGCTTAACTGCCTATTCTGTCAGTCATTGTTTTGTATAGTGTGTGGTGCTGGGATGCAATCGAGGTGTAGAGTAATTTCAGACTATAAAAATTAAAAAGGGTCCATTGGATGTAGGTAGCAAATGATAATGACTATTTTTCTTGGTATAACTGAACATTAATCAGATGTGCGAGAAAATTATAAAGACAGCCAGAGAGATGGCTCATTAGAGATTGATGGCTCATTAAAGATACTTGCTTATTATAAAGCATGCTGGTCTGGATTTAATTCACCAATACCCATGTAAAGCCAGATGCACAAATGGTACATGTGTCTGGAGTTTGTTTGTAGCAGCAAGAGTCCTTGGTGTGCCTGTTCTCTCTATCCCTCAAATATGTAGGTAAAAATATTTTTAATATATATTTTTAATTAAAAATATTTTTATTTGCAAGCAGAGAGAGAATGGGCACGCCAGGGCCTCCAGCCACCACCACCAAACTCCAGATGCTTGCGCCACTTTGTGCATCTGGCTTTACGTGGGTACTGGGGAATTGAACTCGGGACTGCTGATCCATCTCTCCAGCCCTAAAAATAGTTTTTTAAAAAGAATATTGAAATGAAAATAACGGTTTCATTTTGACTCAGTGTTATTTAATGTTGCTTAAATATTTCACTAAGTGCTACTACCTGTATTACCTAAAAGGATCTCAAGTATGCCCCAGTTTTAGGAAAGAATTTTACAATTGATTATTGTCAAAGAACAAATGATTAGACTTGAAGTTAACATGACATACTAAACACATGCACCAATTTTATCCCATCTTCAGAACTCTACAAATAATAAAAACCTACATCCAAGTGGCACAGGCCTTTAATCCCAGCACTTGGAGGCTAAGATGGGAGGATCACTATGAGTTCAAGCCCAGTCTGGGCTAGATGAGTGAGACCTGTTTCAACCCCCCCCCCCAATAAATCCATGAACAGGGCAGGGCCACATCAGCAACAGCTTGTGAAGCTGGAAGCAGGTAGCTATGGCAAATCCCAAGCTGGCACTTGGGAAAGTTCTGGTCACTGCTGCCACCAAGGGTCAAGGACCAAAGGAGGGTGGTTTGGATACCAGTACGATCCCCAAGCCCTCGGCTCCTGTCTCATTGTTCCTCCTTCATCCAACGTGATGTTCATCCTCTGGAGACCAGCCCCCGTGGCTGGACTGGGAGAGTCCTGACATGGTTTACAGATGAGCTCTGCAGAACATGGGCTACACCCTTCAGGCAGAGCACTAGAACTGAGCGATCCAGGGGAAAAGACTGAGTAAGGAGCTCACCCCAGAGTCCCTACAGATCACCTTTGACCCACGCAGAGCCTCTGTTCACTCTAGGAGGTCAGATTTGCAGTCATGAGCCGAGGAGCTCCAGGTTTTTGAGGGAAGTCTGTAATGAGCATGATAGAAACCAAAAGAAGCAACTTGGAACATGTTCAAGAAAAATAGCTGTCATCAAAATTCTTAGAAATAAAGTGATATTGTGTCCTTGAAACAAAAATAGGATGCTAAATAAGAAAGAGCACTAAAATGATACATAGAGGCTCCTGAAATGAAAACTAGGATGCAGAAATAGCTTACCTCCTTGTGGTATTAGTTCTTTTGGCAATTATATACATTTCACCATCCATTACTCTATATGTTGATGCTGTTCTTATCACTGTAAACATTATCTTACTGTAGATAAGTCCATTTTAGCTTCTGTCTCTTTAACAGCTGTGCTGTTTTAAAATTACTGTATTTTAAATCTTTTTTCTTTCTTACTATATCAGTTCTAAATAAAGTTAGCTTCACTTGTGAATTTTCACTCTTCCTTCATCTTCTCTTGCTGAGATCCATGATAAAAATCCTTCCTCCTGGTCATTATCATAAGCAGTCTTTTCAATCTGTTTTATTGACCTCCATGATAGAAGTCCTCGTCACCATCGTAAGTGGAAAGTTACTTTCCAGCCTCGCACTTGCAGGCCTGCTGAGACCTGTTCCTCTTCAGCAGAGGGCAGAGCTGGACATTTTGTTTTATTTTAATGTGGTGGTGTGGGGGGGGGGTGTGGAATGGATGCGCCAGGGCCTCTAGCCACGCATATGAGCTCTAGATACATGTGCCACTTTGTGCATCTGGCCTTAGGTGGGCACTGAGGAATTGAAATCAGGTTGTTAGGCTTTGCAGGCAAGTGCCTTAAACGCTGAGCCATCTCTCCAGCTCCAGAGCTAGGCTTTTGTTAGAAAGCCCAACAGACAAATTAGCAACATGGTAACTGCCCAGGTTGCTAACCTGTCTACTGCATTTTTTATTTTTTTATTTTTTGAGGTAGGGTCTTGATTTAGCCCAGGCTGACCTGGAGTTCACTATGCAGTCTCAGGCTTGCCTCAAACTCACAGTGATCCTCCTACCTCTGCTTCCTGAGTGCTGGGATTAAATACGTGTGCCACCATGCCCGACTTGAATTGTTTTTTAAGCGGTAGTGACCACCTATTCATGGTAAGAACACATATGTTTGTGTGTGTGTGCACTTCTACCTATATAGCTACAATAAAATCTCATTATTTGCTGGTCTAAGTTGGCTTTCTTGATCATCTGAACTGCTTTCTCTCTCTCTCTCTCTCTCTCTCTCTCTCTCTCTCTCTCTTTCTTTCTTTCTTTCTTTCTTTCTTAGGCAGTAGACAAGTACTTCAAGCTTCCTCACGTTTCCAGTAAACCACCCCGTACTTCAGGAAGCCTTGTGGATACTTCCTATAAGACATTAAGATTTGCATTCAGAGCCTCACTGAAAACAGCCATCTATCGGATAACTACTACGTTTGGTGACCATCTGAAGTAAGTCTACTGTTTAGGTCATTATAGTCTACTCTCAGGAGCTCCTCTGAAAAATAGATAATGAGAATTATGAATGTTTTCACATGTTGAAAGTCTTCATTGTGAATTAATAGCTTGAATTTAGACTTTAAAGTTTTATTACATGTTTTGGGAATATCTTTCAAATGGACAAAGAGAGGATAGAAAGTTGTAAACTCTGCACATGATTATATACATATATTTTAAATTACCAAAAGATTCTCAAAGGAGAAAAAGCACCAAAAAGAAAAAAAAGAAAAAAGAAAAAAAACCCCAAAAACCTGTTTTCCAGAAAAACATAAAAATAATTTTGTTACATTTTGGTCAAGCTAGGACTTGGGCAATTTGGATGAGCAGAATATTCTATAAATGAGGTCGTGGTGCTTTGTGAATCATGCTGGAAAAACACCGGCAGATCACAACACCTTCAGAGACAACCAGAGAGAAAACCACAAATGCCAAGCCAGTTTATATTTAGTTTCATTGATGTTGACAGCTTTGCTGTCATGAGCCACCCTAGCTAGATGGGATGAGGAATACTAACTAAACTGTTTATTGTTGTTTTAAATGAGTTATATCAGGCATGAGAGATTGCTTTTTTGTATGTGGTCAGTAAATATGGCTTACTTATACCACCTAGCTGCTTTTAGAAACAAGGGGTATGTTTCCTTTTATTTCACAGTACTAGTCAGTGGTTATAGCAAGTATCTGTGGGCACTTTGGTTCTGTATGGGAATACAAAAGAGCTAGAGATAATACTGTATTACTGAGACATTTATTAAATTTCTCAAAAGCAAACCAAAACAATTATATTGGGAGCTGGAGAGATGACTCAGGGTAGTGTGCTTGCTGTATAAGCTTGAGGACCTGAGTTTGAGCCCTAGCACCCAGGTCAGAAGGCAGGCTTTTGGAGCAACTGAACTGTTTCTCCAGTCACCCAAAGACTCAATTTAGGCACATTTGATTAGCATCTAGCCTCTAATATCAAGATTTACTTGAGTGTGGAAGCTTAGGGTAGGTACCTGCTAGTGGTGGGAGGAGTCATGGGGAAAGCTGCCCTAGAGTGTGTCTTCATTGGGATGGGATGGAAGTGGCTCTGTCAGAAAGCAGAGACGTACAAAAGGCATTGTAGGATAGTTTGTAGCCAAGGTATTGAACTTTAAAAGGTAGTAACCGTTATGTATCTGGAATTTGCCATTTAATGATGATATAATACTAGTCAAGAACTGGAAAACCAGAAATCTTACCGTGTTTTATTTTTGTCCAAAAATTTAAACAGTTGTGTGCTAGTTTAGGTTTTTTTTTAATTTGTTGTGTTTCATTTTGATTCTTTTGTTGTTATTGTTTTGTTTTTGCTTGACTTTTGTCAAGGTAACTTGTTTTTGTGGTGTAGAGAGAGAACTCAGAGTCCTCATCTAAAACATAATGTATGTTCAAAGGGAAAAGAAAATCCAAACCACTAAGCTGTTACCTTTGAAAGCGATTAATAGAGTCTATTGTGTTTTAACCAAACATTTTTAGTTTAAAGGATTTTATATTAAAGGCAATTCAAATACTCTACAATTCAAAGATAATGTTCAAATCTGGTTTAAATAAAATAATAAAATCCAGAAAATGTACCACAAGGCCTGGAACTCTGCACAGCAGGTTCCGCAGTGGAGCAGGTTCAGACCAGTGCTTCACTTGTCAGTCTTAATTTGCTTTGGTCTTTCAGAAGGTAGAAACATGCCATTTCCGAATGCAAGCCCTCCTCCCCAGTAGATTAAAAAAGGTCCTCATCTAG
The DNA here is from genome assembly GCA_004024765.1 of Zapus hudsonius. Taxonomy (NCBI): domain Eukaryota; kingdom Metazoa; phylum Chordata; class Mammalia; order Rodentia; family Dipodidae; genus Zapus; species Zapus hudsonius. The sequence continues at coordinate 4,860 of PVHP010011855.1, forward strand.
CTTTTTCAGCAGTACTAAATAAGTGAAGATTTCTATTCATTTTTAATTGTTTTGAAAAATATTGACTCTGCACTCTGTGGTTCGCTTAATATGCTTAATGTAAAAGAAAGCTTATGCTTTGCATTTCTGTTTCATTTAGTGCTGTGCAAGCATCTGCAGAGCATCAGAAAAGACTTCAGCAGTTCTTGGAGTTCAAAGACTAGTTAAGTAATATAAACTGTTCACTGCACTGCTGATACAACTGCACATGGAACAGTCATGTTCAGCATTCTTGGATCAGAAGAAAATGGACTAATTAGATGCTTCCTTTGTCGTGGTGGCTGCTTTGAAAACTATACTTTAATGGGAGAAATCATGGAAAGAAATTCTCAACAGAATAACCAAAAACTGCCTTTTCTGTACTGAGTACTTTTTTGTGTGTGGTATAATAAAATCTTTATTCCGTCTCGCAGGAGCATCTGTGGCGGCAGGACTGTCTCTGGGTCATAGAACTTTATAATTGCTCACAACTTTTTTAGAATTAACTTTTGAAAAGACTGGAGTCGGTTCCGAAGTTAAAATAGGGTGACTTGATACACCCTTCCTAACTGGATGAAGAGTTTAGTTCACTGTGAACTCGAAAAATACTAACTTTAAGATTTGCTTGTTTTTGTTTTTTGAAGAATAAAAATGGTAACATTTGAGAAAAATTCACAGTGAAAATATTGTCTAAAGGACATATTTTGTTAATGTGTTAGGTTGTGTTTTTATTTCCAGGGACAAATTAAATGTATATGATTGTCCAAAAAGAGCCTCATTTTACAGATGCAGATGCTGTATAAGGGATGTGGAAAATTCAGTGTTAGGTCACAAGATTGAGCGTTCAAGTCGGCCCTATGAAAACCAAACATTTATTAGTTCATTTTGGATCATGCTAGTAAACAGTCAGGAAATATGGTTGGTTTTGCTTGCTTGTTCTGACACAAAATATGAAGCGATTGTAAGTGAAAGACCAGAAAGCTTGGTCTGTATTCCCCACCATTGCTCCTTATTACCTAAGTGGTTTATAAGACTTGTCTGTCTTCACAGAGGGAGTGGCCGCTGCTGTAACTGGCTAATTAAAATATAATAGGACAATCTTTACAGCCAGAAACAACTTAGTCATCAAGTAGCAAGTGAAACCAAACCATCAGAGGTTTTATTGTACTGGGGAGTATGTATGTGCCCTACATCAAGTGAGGTCATTTTAGAATTTATCAGATCTACTTCTTTGGAGATGAGAGATTGGAAGTCCTGGTGGTAGATATTCATTGGACGACGCTCCTTTGTAATTCTTACTATGGTTTCCCTCTAACTTGAGCTTAGGACTGTATGTGAATCTTTAATGTATGTGTGTCTACCATTTGTCTGCTAAATGTATTATATCTTTACAGTAGTATATTTAGCTCCAAGCCCTCTTGCCCCTTCAACCAGCACATGCCAAATTATAAATGAATCCTGATGGCCTTAACAGCGTCTTTATGGGACAGTGTCCCAATTGTCAAGTGTTGAGTATTTAAGCTCCCTGCCCCTCACACCCCTTTTGTCTTTGGTTGACTTGATCTCTTTTAGAATGTGAAATTTGAAATTCCATTGTGTTAGTTTCTTACAGAAGACCAGAAAATTATGTTAAGATTAGCTGAGAACTGTTATGTTCCATTTATTAAAGCCACAAGCTATTTATATTCCCTAGCTGTCCCTGGCTGAAAGATTATAGGTGACAAAGCCTCTTAATCTTATGCCTCCATTAAAGAATTGTGATATTTAACTCATTGGATTCCTTAGACAAAAGATGGAGAGATTTCTTTAGACTTTGACTTAGATAACATGTCTGGTTTAGTTTAGGTTCTCTGTATTTCCTATGTACTTAGGGTGAAGGTATGTTTGATGAGCAGAATGAATGTTTCTGAGATAAGGTGTTTATGACACAGGCCACATGATGTCTGGCTGGTAGAGATTGGATAATGCCCACCCCTCAAGCCTGTATTGTTTTTAGAAGGTGAGGGATCCGTTATTTTTCTCTGTTGTACATTGGTAATAATCTGCATGCTGGCTGTTGGGCTCTTAGAGTGCTATTAAAGGGAGCTCCTTCTGCATAGGAGGAGGACCTGAGGGAGGCCAAGAGGAGAGAAGCATTTTGTGAAATCAAGTCCTGCAAAGCCTAATGAAGCTATGACATTGTCCTGAAAATTAGAAAGTATCTGTAAAAGCCTTTTTATGGCTGTCAGTTTAAAATGTGATTTTACTAGTTCCTGAAATGTTTGTGTGAGCGTGCTGTAACACACAAGCTCAAAAACTTCCATGTAGAACTGGGAAGCCAACCTGGAAAAGGCCTTACACGGGGGAGTGGACGCAGATGAGCAGCACCGTCGTTCTGCTGGATCTCTTCCTTCATGAATGTTCTGTGTTTCTTCCTGTAAGTATTTATGATAATCTGTCTCATTTTGTACCTCTGATACTGAATTGGGTGGAAAATAAAGTGACACTTTTAAAAAAGTACTTGTATTTATTTATGAGAGACAGAGAGAATAAGTATGGGTGTGCTGGGATCTCCAGACACAGGCGCCAGTTAATGTGGATACTGAGAATTGAATCAGGCTCATCAGGATTTGCAAGCAAGTGCCTTTAACCACTGAGCCATCTCCCCAGCCCAAGTGATAATTTTTAAAATGTAACTATTGGAATAATGTGTCTGTAAGGTGAGTTATTTACTTTCTAGTGTGTGTTTCCTTAATCATTGCACATTAGTTTCGGAGTTGTTGCTTATAGAAGTGAGAGAGGTTTAACTTTTTGAGTAATCTGTTTGCTAGAACCAGACTAATTTGGTGATTAAGCTATGTCTAGAGGTAAGTAAGGAGCCTGCATTCTGAAAGTCTCTTTTCTTTGTTGCCTTGGCTGTCTTTATTCCAAAACTAAACAGAGTGCAGGTGCTGAAAGCCATCTCTTAATAGAGGCTTCTTTTCTTGCCAAAATAGTATTTCTAAACAGATCATATTCCCCAGTCTAACAGTTATGTCTGTCAACTTGATTCAAATTAGTCTGAACTTCACTTTAGGTAGCTGAAGTACTAAGGGCTTGCGCTTCCTCTCTTGCTTTCCAAACCCCCGTTTAAAAAAAAATAACTTAAACACAAATCTCAGGCTAGAGAGGTAGCTTAGTGGTTAAAGGCACTTGCATGCAAGGCCTGCTTGGCCCAGGTTCAATTCCCCAGTACCCACGCAAAGCCAGATGCACAAGGTGACACATGCCTCTGAAACTCGATTGAAGCATCAGAGGCCCTGATTTGCCCGTTCTCCATCTTTTTTTTTTTGTTTGTTTTTGTTTTTCGAGGTGGGGGGTCTTGCTCTAGTCCAGGCTGACCTGGAATTCACTATGTAGTCTCAGGGTGGCCTTGAACTCACGGCAATCCTCCTACCTCTGCCTCCCGAGTGCTGGGATTAAAGGCGTGCGCCACCACGCCCGGCCCGTTCTCCATCTTTCTCAAAGAAATATTGAAAAACAAAAAACAACCAGGTCTCAGCCATCAGCTAACAATCCAACTATTCCTAGAAAGTTGTTGACCACCATTCTAATTTTCCCTACTACTCTACTTAATTCATTACTCTGTTGGCATGTGCCACCATGCCTGGCTTCTGCCTATTTTTCTTTTTGTTATTGTTGTTTTGTCTATTTTTTGAGGCAGGGTCTCACTCTAGCTGAGGCTGATCTGGAACTCATTCTGTAGCCCCAGGTTGGCCTCAAACTCACTTTGATTCTCCTATCTCTGCCTCCCAAATGCTGGGATTAAAGGTGTATGCCTTGCTTTTTAAAACCATTTTTATTGCCATCTTCCATAAATATAAACAACATGCCATGATTTTAATGCCTTCCCATTACCTCCCCTTTGTACCTACCCAGTGCCCTCCACTGAATCCCTTCTTCTGTCCAACCATTGCTGCTTCTGTTTTGATGTCATCATCTTCCTCCTCTTATGCAGGTCTTGTGTAGGTCCTGTTAGCCACTGTGAGGTCGTGAATATTTTTTCTGCCACCTCTTCCACAATGGACCATGAGCCTTAGAGGGGGTGATAGAGACATCTCATTTAATGCTGAACACTGCACTGTCACTTCTCAGTACTTTGGTGAGTTTCGAGTCACCCCAAGGGTCAGCACCATCTGATAAGAGAAGCTTCTCTAACCAAAACTGAGAGTAACATTAATATATGGGCATAAACACAAGTATTTAGAGGGCACTTTGGTGAGCATAATATATCCATTTAACCAGGTAACAGTAGTAGTTAAGTAGTTTTCCCTATAGGGCTTATGACCTCTTCAGCCACAGGCTTTGGATTAGGTTTTCAGTACCAGGCATGAATTCCCTCCTATGGAGCAGGCCTCAAGTCCAGATAGAGAGCAGTTGGCTTCTTCAATAACAGAGCATCATTGTGCCAGTTGGTACATTTGGCCTGGCTGGCCAGCTGTAAAAATTGTAGTATTCACTGCTGGTTAAGACCTTTGATGACTCCCCCAAACCCCCAAAAGCCTGTGTGGCTTTTTCCAGCATCCTGACAGCTAGTCAACAGGATGGAGGCTTCCAGTTCCATCCAGCTTCATTTGTCAGTGACCTGCGGCCCAAGCATGTGGAGTCTTCAACAATAGAGTCTTACCCAAGATAGTTCTGGTGGGCCTCCCTGGCCAGCTACTCACTGGAAATTTTCTAATAATACATGGCTTCTAGGCACAATATTAGTCACCTCCACAAGATATTTTTGCCCAAACTTTCCTTTTTAAAACATATATTACTAGCTAGTAAAGAAGTAGGCTTCCATATGGCCTATTCTTAAATCTTAAATTTTGATGAATCCTCCTGTCACCTCTTCCTCTCTCTCTTGGCCTCCCTCAGGCCATCCCCCACCCCCAGTATTCTGCCCTCTACTTACATATCTACAATCCCATCCCTCTCTTTCCTCCCTCATGGCCCCTTTCTAGCTTCCCATTCTCTGCTACTGACTTATTCCAACTCCCACACAAATCTAAGCATTTGAAGCTAGGATCCACATGAGAGAACCTGTGGCATTTAGATATCACAAGTTTCTGTGCATCAGAATCACAGCTGGCTAGATGGGTAGAATCTGGACTCCATTTCAGTGCTCTGCAGGTCTGGACTGGTTCCCAAGAGATAGAGGTTTTAACAAAGTCTTAAACAATTCTTAAAACTTATACATGAATCAGAATCACTTGAAGACCTTAAGAAACAGGTGACTGATCCTACCTCTAGAGCCAAGCTGTACTCATTAAGTCAGGTATGGCTGCCCCAAGAATTTTTAAATTATTGATTGACTGAGACAAGGCTTCACTGTGTAGCCCTGGCTGGCCTGGAACTCTGGCCCAACTTCTGCGGTGGTCCTCCTACCTCTGTCTCCCAAGTTCTAGGATTACAGGGGTGTGCTACCATGCCTTGTGAGAATTTACATTTCTTACAAGTGTCCAGAAGACTGTTACCAGTGCTGTAGTGGATTTCTCCTGTGGTGTATTAGGATTCTGTAGAGGAACAGAGCTGGTAGAATGATTGTATATTTTAACAAGGAGTTATTAGAATCTGAGAACCTGGTAGCTTCTCCATGAGGCTGGATGGCTCAGCAATCCAATTTTGGCACAGAAGACCTGGAGGATTCCTGGAGAGTTGCTCGTCCGCATTGGAAGGCTGATGAAGCCGGGCTTCACTGTCCATGAAAACAGCAAGAGGTAGATGCATGCACCAGCAAGTAACACAGGCAGCCAGGAGAAAGGCCCTGTGTTCTCTGGAGTTTCTTTATATACAGTCCACCACCAGAAGGGTCATTCGCTCTGGGGAAAAGTCTTCCATCCTTCCTGGGAACACCCTCACAGACCCACCCAAGGGGCACCTCTCTTACTAGATGATAATAGAATTTAAACATCACATGTGTTCTCTCAGGTAAGTTCATGAAGCATGAGAACTATTCTCTGCTGTAAAGTGGAGTCTTTCCATCTGGGTCATTTATTGGAAGGCTTGACATATAGTTAGCTTCTAATAGGCTGTTTTGGTGGTTTGATTCAGGTGTCCCCCATAAACAACGTGTTTTGAATGCTTGATTCCCAGCTAATGGCAATTTTGGAATTGGAACCCTGTTTGGAGCTGTGCCGTTGGGCGGGTTTATGGGTGTTATAGCCAGCTTCCCCTTGCCAGTATTTGGCACACTTTCTTGCTGCTGTTCACCTGATGTTGGCCAGGAGGTGATGTCCATCCTCTGCTCATGCCACTGTTTTTTATGTCATCATGGAGTTTCCCCTCGAGTCAGCCAAAATAAACCCATCCCTTCACAAGCTGCTTTTGGTTGGGTTCTTTGTTGCAGCAATGAGAAAGCAACAGTTAAATTTGGTACCAAGGAATGGGATTGTCATTGCTACTGGAACCCTGATTCTGTGTCTTTGGCCTTTTGGAATTGATTTGTAGGAAGAATGTGGATGGATTTGAAGCATTGACCAAAGAGACACTTGCCATGCTTTAAGTACAGCTTGATGGACCATTCTGCTTTGAGTTGAAAGACCTGAATGCAGTAAGATCTATGGACTGTGAGGTTTGGTTTATGAGTGTGAGAAAGAACTTTGTCGGGACTGGTCTAGAAGCAGTTTGTGTGAGAGACTTGCTGCGTTCTGCCTGCCTGTATCCTGAGAACTTGTGCAGGGTTGCTTTGCATAGAAATGGACTGGTGTGAGCAGATGGAGATACACAGAATGAAATAAAATCTTTGGGTTGAAACTGCTGCCTGTTCAGCTGCAATTGTTTGAGAGATTACAGCCACTGAGATTGGGCCAGGTGATCTGCATTGGAACAGCAGGAAGAATGTGGACTCTTTTGAAGTAAGGGGCCTGAATGCTGAAGGAAGTTTCCTGCTCTTCAAAGTTGGCTTTATTTTTCCACCCCTCCCATTAACAAATTGGTAGCCTGCCTGGTACTATAACAAATGCAGGAAAAAATGTGCAACTTGGTTTTGTTTTTTGGAAATGGCCATGGGCAGTGTGAAGCAGGTGTGTAGAAGCCCATCCTGTGTGGATGAACCGTAGGTTTCTGTGGAGACCCAGTGGAGAAGCCAGGACTATGGGATGACTGCCAAACAGAGCTGCTGGCACCAGATGAAGTGATCCTGGACTGTGAGTAGCTGAGCCGAAGAGGTGGAATTGGAACTCTAGAGACCCGTCGCTGGTTATTAGACTTGGAATTAAAGTTTGATATTTGCCCTGATTATTTTAAATCTTGTATAGGTTCAACCTGTCTTTGCTATGACCAGAGCCATCTTTTGCATTGTTAATATTTATTCTGTGCCATCTTGGGTTTTCTGGTATTATGGCTGAGTTGAAAGACCTTGAAATATGGGAATGTTTGAACATCATTGAGATTGATAAAAATTATGGGACTTTTAAATTTGGACTAAATGCATTGCATTTTACCTCATAAATGGTTATCAGTTTATGGGGGTCACAGAATGGAATGTGGTGGTTTGATTCAGGTGTCCCCCATAAACTTTTGTGTCCTGAATGCTTGATTTCCAGCTGATGGCAATTTTAGAATTGGAACCTTGTTGGAGGTGCTTTTGGTTTTTTGAGGTAGGGTCTCACTCTAGCCCAGGCTGACCTGGAATTCACTATGCAGTCTCAGGGTGGACTTGAACTCATGGTGATCCTCCTACCTCTGCCTCCTGAGTGCTGGGATTAAAGGCATGTGCCACCACACCCGGCATTTGGAGGTGTGTTGTTGGGGTCAGGATTATAGTTGTTAAAACCAGCTTCCCCTTGCCAGTGTTTGGCACACTCTCCTGTTGCTGTTGTCTACCTGATGTTGGCCAAGAGGTGATGTCCATCCTCTGCTTATGCCACAGTTTCTCCTACCATCATGGAGCTTCCCCTCGAGTCTATAAGCCAAAATAAACCCTTTCCTCCCATCAGCTTGCTTTTGCTTGGGCTCTTTCAGCCAGCAAGGAGAAGCTGACTACAGCAGCATTTCAGGAATGTGGACACATATGGAAGTAGTAATGTACTCACCCTGAAACTTCAGATGCTATGAGTGAGTTGCTCTTGCATACCAGTATGAGCTATTGCTTGTTCCCTTTGTGTGAGTTCAGTGTTTTCAGACTTCTCATTCTTTACATTGAGCCTCTCATTCTCAGATAGAGTTCAGCATGACTACTGTTTTTGGCTTTGTCACATTAAGTCACATTACAGATCTGCCTCCCCTTGAAGAAGAGATCATAGGTCTGAAAAAATTGGTTTTGGGGTTTTTTTTTTTCCTTCCAGGTAAGGTTTCACTCTAGCCCAGGTGACCTGGAACTCACTCTGTAGTTCCAGGCTGGCTTCTAACACCAGAGATTCTCCTAACTCTGCCTCCTGAGTGCTGGGATTAAAGGTGTGTGCCACCATACCCCAGCTGTGAAAGTAACTTTTAAAAATTATTTATGATATATATATATATATATATATATATATGAGAGAGAGAGAGAGAGAGAGAGAGAGAGAGAGAGAGAGAGAGAGAGAGAATATGAGATTGGATGTGCCAGGGCCTTCAGCTGTTGCAAATGAACTCCAGATGCATCCACACTTGGTGCATCTGGCTTTACATGGGAACTGGGGAATTGAGCCAGGCTATCAGACTTTGCAAGTGATCATCTTTAACCACTGAGTCATCTTTCCAGCTCCCAAATCTCCATTTTTAAAGTGTGGAGGAAAAAATTTAATTAAAAAAAAAAAGTGCCAAACAGAAGCCCATAGTCCTATGACTTCCAGTTTGTAACCTCCGTTTGACCTCACACTGAAGAGATGGGAATGTGTTTGTATCTAAACATCCCAGCCAGAAGGCTGCAGAGCAGCCTCCTCCATCAGGCATACTTCTGCCTGAGAAAACAGTGCTGACTGCCTCCTTGCTGGGTTTCTGTGTGTGTGTGTGTTGGGTGGGGGGGCGGCTAAAGCCTTTGTAGTGGGTTGTTCATCCGGCTGAATCAAATATGCTCCCAGGATTTTTTTTTCCTCCTTTTGTTGTAAAATTCTTAATGATGCATTCTGACTTTTTCACTCTGTTTTCTACACATTTGTCACCACTTTTGCGTTTGGAGCTTCATGCTGGAAAATCCAAGGCTTACATGGAAGATTGATTTTTAATGCCTCTTGTGTTGTTTCTCTGCTATAACATTTGCATGCAATTATGCTATTTTAAAAACAGGAGACCATGGAGTTTGAGGGGGGAAGATCTGGGTGGATGAGCAAATGGAAAGGCTGGTCTTTAATTTTGTTAACATCCCAATTACATCATGGTAACCCTTGTGAAGATTTCTGTCCCTTGTAAGGCAACACCTGGTTTTTGTTCCAGGGACAGGGACCAAGCTTGGCTGCCTCCACAGTCATGCCAGAGGTGATTGCAAGGCTCATGTTTCTACTGGCCAGCAGAGGGCACTCTTTCAAAGTTGTTAGAGGAAAACTTGTCTTGTTTACAGGCTTTATTCCACAGTACTAGTGATTTTATATATATAAAATTTTTAGCTTCTCTTAATTTTTATTACTTTTTGAGAGTGAAAGAGAGAGAACACCTATGCATCAGGTCTCTTGCTGCTGCAAATGAACTCCGGGTACATGTGCCATTTTGTGTGTCTGGCTTTACATGGGTACTGGGGAATTGAACCTGGGCCAGGAGGCTTTGCAAGCATCTTTAGCCACTGGGTTATCTCTCCAGCCTTGGGGTTTTTTTTGTTTTTGTTTTGTTTTTAGTTCATGCTTTTCTGTGCTAAGTGAATTACTTGTTGTGATGGTTTGATCTAGGTGTCCCCCAAAAAACTTGTGTTCTGAATGCTTGATCCCCAGTTGATGGCATTTTGGAACCTTGTTGGAGGCAGGCTTATGGGTTTATGAGTGTTTGGCACACTCTCCTGCTGCTATCATTCACCTGATGTTGGCCAGGAGGTGATGTCCAGCCTCTGCTCATGCCATCATTTGCCCTGTCATCATGGAGCTTCCCCTCAAGTCTGAAAGCCAAAATAAATCCTTTCCTCCAATAAGCTGCTTTTGGTTGGGTTCTTTCTATGCAGCAATGAGAAAGCTGTCTACATCAGTTTTGGTAGCAGAGAGTGGCATCTGTCATAGCTTCTAGAACCCTGATTCTGTGGCTTTAGCCTTTTGCAACTGATATGCAGGAGGAGGAATGTGGATGGATTTGAAGCCTTGGCCTAAAATACACCTTGCAGGGCCGTAAATACAGCTTCATGGACCATTCTGGTCAGACCTGAATGTAGTAAGGACTATGGACTGTGAGGTTTGGCTTACAAGGGTGAGAAAGAACTTTGTCAGGACTGTGCCAGAAGCAGTTTGTGTGAAAGGCTTACTGCATTCTGCCTGCCTGTGTCCTGGGAACCTGTGCAGGGTTGCGTTGTGTAGAAATGGACTGGTGTGAGCAAATGGAGATTCACAGAAAGAAAGGAGATCTCTAGGCTGAAACTGCTGCCTGTTCAGCTACAGTAGTTTGAGAGATTACAACCGTTGAGATTGGGCCAGGTGATCTGCATTGGGACAGCAGGAAGAATGTGGACTCTTTTGAAGTAAGGGGCCTGAATGCTGAAGGAAGTTTCCTGCTCTTCAAAATTGGCTTTGTTCCTCCCTGGATTAACAAGTTGGTAGCCCACCTGGCACTATGGAGTGTAACAAATTCAGGAAAGAAGATCATTGGATTTGCAACACAGTTTTGTTTTTGAAAATGGCCATCAGCAATGTGAATCAGGTGTGTTAGATTGCCTGTATGGGGACCCAATGGAGCCATGTGGATGAACCATGGGTTGCAGTGGAGACCCATTGAAATGCCAGGACTATGGGATGGCTGCCAAGGAGAGCTGCCAGCAGTCAATGAAGTTTTCTGGGACTGAGGAGCCTCGCTGTAGGGATGGAATCAGAACTCCAAGAGATCTATCACTGGTTATGGAACCTGGGGCTAGACTTTAATGTTTGCCCTGTTTGCTTTAAATTTTGTATTGGTTCAATTTGTTTTTGTTATACCCATTAATATCTTCTGCAGCATGAATGTTCTGTGCTATTATGGGTTTGTTTGTTTGTTTGTTTTGGTATTAAGGCTCAGTTAAAGACCTTAGATTATGGGAATGTTTGAATATCATTGGGATGCATAAAAAAACTGGGCATTTTTAAAGTTGAGCTGAATGCACTATATTTTACATCATGTATGATTATTAGCTTGTGGGGGCCAGGGGTGGACTGTGTTGCTTTGATCCAGGTGTCACCCACAAAAGTATGTGTTCTGAATGCTCGATCACCCAGCTAATGGCAATTTTGGAACCTTTTTGGAGGTATGGTGTTGGGGGCTGGCTTATGGGGACTCTAGCCAGTTTCCTCTAGCCAGTGTTTGGCACACTCTCCTGTTGCTGTTGTCCACCTGATGTTGGCCAGGAGTTGATGTTCATCCTCTGCTCATGACGTCATTTTCCCTGCCATCATGGAGCCTCCCCTCGAGTCTGTAAGCCAAAATAAACCCTTTCCTCCACAAGCCACTTTTGGGTGGGTTCTTTGTCGCAACCACGAGAAGTTAATCATAACACTTGTTTAGATCCTATTGACAAATTTGGATGGCTTGGGAAGGCTTCTTGGCACTTGCTTGCAGAAAGCTAATAGCTAACATTTATTGAGCTTGTACTATGTGATAGACCTGTGCTCCATCTGCTGTGTACATTATCTGTAATGGACATCTCTCTTCCAGGCTTTTTGGGTTACTTCAGGGACCTGTGGGGTAAAGAAATGAAATGGACACAACGAAGCTAGATTTTTTTTTAACTTTTCATTGACAGCTTCCATAAGAATAGACAATAAACCGTGATAATTCTCTCTCACCACCCTCACTTCCCCCTCCCAATTCCACCCTTTATTGGATCCCTTTCTAATTAAATCCTTCTTCTATTTTGATATCGTCATCTTTTCCTCCTCTTATAAAGGTCTTGTGTGTGTAGTGTCAGGCACTGCAAGGTCATGAATACCAAGACCATTTTGTGTCTGGAAGTTTGCGATGTAAGCAGTCCTACCTTCCTTTGGCTCTTACATTCTTTCTGCCACCTCTTCTGCAATAGACCCTGAGCCTCAGAAAGTGTGATAGAGATGTCCCAGTGCTGAACACTCCACTGTCATTTCTTAGTACTATGGTGACTTTTGAGTTACCACAGTGGTCACTGCCATCTGAAAAGTGAAGCTTCTCTGACCAAAAATGAAAGCATTAATATATGAGCATAGGGCTGGAGAGATAGATCAGTGGTTAAGGTGCTTGCCTCTAGTCCCTAAGGACTTGGGTTCAGTTCCCCAGTATCCATGTAAGCCAGATGGAAAAAATGGTGAATGCACCTGGAGTTCCTTTGCAGTGGCTAGAGGCCCTGTCCCGCCCTTACTCTCTCTCTCTCTCTCTCTCTGTATCTCTCTGCTTGCAAATAAATAAAAGTAAAATATATGAGCATAAACATAATTATTTTGAAGGCAGTTGGTGAGCATTTAGCCAGACAATAGCAATCATTCCTCCCTTAGGGCTTATGACCTCCCACCATAGGCTTTTGACTAAGTTTTCAGTACCAGGCACGTTTCACTCCTGTGGAGCAGGCCTCCAGCCCAATAGCAGTTGGTTTCTCCCATTACAGACATGCCACCATTGTCCCAGTTGGCACATTTGGCCTGCCTGGCCAGCCATAAGGCTTGCAGGGTCCACTGCCGTTTACCACTGTTGATGTCTTCTCTCCCATAGGCTGCATGCAGCATAGCTCTTTCCAGCTTTCTGTCAGCTAGTTAACAGGGAGGAGGTTTCCAGCTCAGCTCCAGCTTGATTTCTCAGTGACCTGCAGCCCAGACATATGTGGTCTTCAGCAATAGGGTCTTACCATCTCATTCTGGTGGGCAACCAAGAGCCTTGGCAATGGCCTGTAATGTTTTGGGGGTGACCCAGGGTCTCCCTATCCATTGACTCACTGGAAGATATCCCACCCTGGGACTGAAATTTTTTTGGTAACAAATTATGGGTTTTGGGTGTGCCATTATCCATCTCCATAGGCTATTTCTTTTTTTGTAAATATATATTTATTGTCCATAATGAGTTACATTATTTAGTGGGCAAACAATGAGTTATTATCCCCAATTCCCCAATGCCCCCCCCCTCCACATCCCCAGTCAGCTGGATATCCTCCTCCGTGGGCCATCTGGATCAGTCCTTGTGGCAGGGGACCATGGATAGCCTAGTACTCAGCCTGGTTCTCCTGGCCCAAGTGTGTTGTTACTGAGGGGTGCTATGCCTCTGGACAGTCTCCCCCACCACGGCTCTCACAATCTTTCCGCCCCCTCTTCCGCTCAATTCCCTGAGTCGTGGTGGGTGAGTATTAAGGCTGCTTTAAGGTTGTGAGCTTAGGGTGCTTTGTGTCGAAAATTGTTGGTTTCTGTCACCCTGGCTTATCCTGTGTTGATTGAATGGCTGTGGCTGTGGCCCATAGGCTATTTCTGCCCAAACTTTTCTCTTTCTTTTTTAAAACTTATATATTATTGGTTAGCAAAGAAGTATGCTTTTATATGGCTTATTCATAACATCTTAAATTTTGATTAACCCTTCTCCCACCCCTCCTCCTCTCCATCCCTTTCCCTGCTCCCACTTAGACCATTCCACTCCCAGTATTCTGTCAGTCTATTTACATATCTACGATATCCTTCCCTTAAGTCCTCCCCTCAACCCCCATAGCTCCTTTCCAGCTTCTTGGCCTCCACTACTGACTTTACTCCAACTCATATACAAATATAAACATTTGTAGCTAGGATCCACATTAGAGAGAGAATATGCGGTGTTTAACTCTCTAGGCCTGTGTTACCTTACTTAGTATAATCCCTTCTAGATCCATCTATTTCCCAGCAAATTTCATGATTTCATTTTATTTTGTAGCTAAATAAAACTTTTTTTTTTTTTTTTTTGGTTTTTTGAGGTCGGGTCTTGCTCTAGTCCAGACTGAACTGGAATTCACTATGTAGTCTCAGGGTGGCCTTGAACTCAAGGCAATCCTCCTACCTCTGCCTCTCGAGTGCTGGGATTAAAGGCGTGCGCCACCACGCCTGGCTAAATAAAACTTCTGTGAATTCCATAGTAAATTCCAGATCAGCCTGGGCTAGAGCGAGACCCTACCTCGAAAAACCAAAAACCAAAACAAAACAAAACAAAAAAACAAAAAAAAAACTTCAGTGTATAAATGAACCACATCTTCATTATCCATTCATCAGTTGAGGGACATCTAGGCTGGTTCCACTTACTAGCTATTGTGAATAGAGCCTCAATAAACATAGCTGAGCAAGTGTCTCTAGAGTAGTGAGTAGAGTCCCTAGGATATATGCCAAGGAGTGGTGCAGCTGAGTCATGTGGTAAATCTACTTTCAGCTCTCTCAGGAACCTCCACACTGCTTTCCACAATGGCTGTACCGGTTTACAGTCCCACCAGCAGTGTAGAAGGTTCCTATTTTTCCACATCCTCGCCAGCATTTATTGTCACTTGTTTTCTTTTCTTTTCTTTCTTTTTTTTGTTTTTGAGGTAGGGTCTCGCTCTAGCCCAGACTGATCTGGAATTCACTATGTAGTCTCAGGGTGGCCTTGAATTCCCAGGCAATCCTCCTACCTGTGCCTCCCGAGTGCTGGGATTAAAGGCCTGCGCCACCACGCCCAGCTGTCATTTTTTTTTTTTTTTGTCATTTGTTTTCTTGATGGTAGCCATTCTAACAGGAGTGAAATGGAATCTTAGAGAAGTTTTAATTTGCATTTCAATGGCTAAGGAGGTAGAACATGCTTTTATTTTTTATATATTTCTAATATATATTTGATTCATTTTCAAGCAGAGAGATACAGAGAGAGAGCACCAGGGCCACACCTTGTGGGTCTGGCTTATGTGGGTCCTGGGGAATTGAACCAGGGGCCTTAGGCACTGGAGGCAAGTGACTTAACCGCTGAGTCATCTCTCCAGCCCAGAACGTGTTTTTAGATGTTTATTGACCAACTGTATTTCTTCTTTTGAAAATTCTCAGTTCTGTAGCCTATTTTTTGATTGGGTTGTTTGCTTTCTTTCTTTCTTTCTTTTTTTTTGGTTTTTCTATTACTTTATCTATCTATTACTTTATTTATTTATTTATTACTTTAATTATTTTTTTGTTTTGTTTTGTTTTGTTTTTCAAGGTAGGGTCTCACTCTAGTTCAGGCTGACCTGGAATTCACTATGTAGTCTCAGGCTGGCCTTGAACTCATGGCAATCCTCCTACCTCTGCCTCCCCAGTGCTGGGATGAAAGGCGTGGGCCACCACGCCTGGCTTGCTTTCTTATTATTTAGTTTTTTTGAGTTGTTTGTAGATCCTGGATATTAATCCTCTGTCAGATGCATAGCTGGCAAAGATTTTCTCCCATTGGGTAGGTTGTCTCTGTGCTCTATTCACAGTGTGTCCTCTGTACAAAAGCTTTTTAATTTCATGAGGTCCCAGTGGTTGATTAGTGATTTTATTTCCTGAGCAACTGGGGTTATGTTCAGAAAGTCATATCCTAGGCCAATATGTTGAAGTATTTCCCCTACTTTTTCCTCTAGCAGTTAGTTTCAGGTTTGATAGTAAGGTATTTTGATCCATTTAAAAATATATATTCATATATTTATTTTCAAGGAGAGGGGGAAAGAATGGGTGTACCAGGATCTCTTGTCACTGCAAATAAACTCCAGACACATGTCTTTGTGCATCAGACTTTATGTGGGTACTGGGGAATGGAACCCAGGCTGTCAGGCTTGTAAGCAAGTGCCCTGACCGCTGAGTCATCTCTCCAGCTCTCTGCCCTGATCTTTATTATTTCTTTTGGTTTGACTTGTTCTTTTTCCAAGGCCTTAAAGTGAAACATTAAGTTGTTTACTTATGACCTTTCTAATTTCTCAATATCGGCACTGAAAGCTATAAATTTCCCTCTTAGGGCTGCCTTGATTGTGTAGGTTTTGGTATATTGTGATTTCATTATCAGTTGATTCTATGAAATTTTTTATTTCCCTCTTGATTTCTTTTTTTTTTGTCTTTTTTTAAAGTTTTATATTTTATTTACTTATTTGAGAGAAAGAGAGAGAGAGAAAGAATGGGCACACCAGGGGGCATGCAGCCACTGCAAACAAACTCCAGATGCATGTGTAACCTTGTGCATTTGGCTTTATGTGGGCACTGGGGAATTGAACTCAGGTCCTTCTGTTTACAAGCAAGCGCCTTAACCACTGAGCAATCTTTCCAGACCCCCTATTTGTTTTTGTCTTGTTTTTTCGAGGTAGGTTCTTGCTCTAGCCCAGGCTGACCTGGAATTCATTATGTAGTCTCAGGGTAGCTTTGAACTCATGGCGATCCTCCTACTTTGGCCTCTCAAGTGCTGGAATTAAACGCATGTACCACCATGCCCGGCTTTCATGATTTCTTCAATGACCTATTGGAGATGGGTTCTTGTACAGGGAGATCTGTGTTTAAAACTAAACTCCTAGCTTTCTTGGAAACTGTATTTTTCCCACAGGGATACTTGGAGCAGCAATCACCAAGAATGTGTGCAAGATGCCTATATTTTTCTCCCTCCTGGGGATTGAACCCAGGAGTTCATGAATCCTAGGGAAGTGATCTGCTACTGTAATGTGTCCCCGCCCTCTTTTTTACTTTTTTTATTTTTTGAGACCATCTCATTAGGTTTCCCCAGCTGGCTCCTAACTTGCCAGTGATTCTCCTCTGTCAGCCCTCAAATGCTGGAAGAATAGGTGTGAGCCACGACATTCGCCTGTCTGTCTTTTAGTTTGGTTGGCAGTATATACTGTACAACTTTTCACAGGAGAGCAAAAAGCCTCAATAGCAATACTTGGACTTGGCGCAGATGGCTTTATAAAGAATGCATGTGGGGGCTGGAGAGATGGCTGGGCGGTTAAGGTGCTGGACTGTAAAACCTAAGGACCCAGGTTTGAGTCCCCAGTACCCATGTGAAGCCAGATGCACAAGGTGGTGCATGTGTCTGGAGTTCCTTTGTAGTGGCTAGAGGCCATGGTGCACCCATTCTCTCTCTGTGCCTATCCGCCTCCTCTCTCTCTTTCTCTCTCTCTCTCAAATAAATAAATTTTAAAAAGGTTGCCTTTATGATAACCTTACCTAAAAAAAAAAACTTATTTGGCTCTCACCCCCCCCCCCCCAGTTCTGGGATTAAAGGTGTGTGCCACCATGCCCAGCAAGCACCCTTTATATGAAGACTTTCTGAAAGTCTACATTCTTATATTTCATTGACCAAAGTATAGTCACATGGCCACATCCAATAATAAGTCTCAGAAATGTGTCACTCTTTAAAAAAGTTGTGGTCCTGTTACTAGAAGAAAAAAAAAAGACAAGACTGGAGAGATGGCTCAGTGATTGAGAGCACATCCTGTGCAAGCATGAAGGCCTGAGAGACCGCAGGACTCACACAAACAGCCGGCCATGGCTGCACATCTGTTACCCAGGGATTCCCATAGGGGAGCAGAGACCAGAAAAATCACCAGAGCTCATGAAAAAAGAAGGCAAGCTCTAGAGTCAGTAAGAGGCTCGGACTCAAATCAGAACACGTGGAAGAGTGATGGAGTAGACACCCTACATTCCTCTCCAGCCCTGTGGGCACACACAAGCAAAAAAGAAACAAGAAGCGTATATCGTGGTGGCCTGCAGTTGGCTTTCCTAGTTTGCTCTTGGAAGCAATGAGTTCTAGTCTTAGCTCTGTAATCTTGAGTTGGTCACCTCCACTGCAACTGCAAGTCAAAGAATTAGACTAAGTTTGAGGCTCATTTAAAATTTTTATTTATTTGTAAGCAGAGAGAAAGACAGAGAATGGGTACACCAGAGCCTCTTAACACCTCAAAAGAACTCTAGATGTGCGTCCCACCATGCATCTGGCTTTATGTGGCTGCCAGGCTGTGCAAGAAAGTGTCTTTAAGCCCTGAGCCATCTCTCCAGGCTTCTTCTTACTCCTAGAAACACTGACCAACTTGTTGACATGTTGAGCCAATCTGGTGCCATGTTACAGAGCCACCGCCTTCAAGTTGCTATGACGACTACATCAAAGCCACACACAGCTATGTTACAGGGCAGAAAGGAAGTGCTCCGAGTGGGGTGACACTGGAGGTCCCAGAAAAGAATACCGACAGAAGCTATGTGCCACAGGCTGCCTGGAGACCTGGATGGACTTGGGCGAAAGTGGACTGCCAGGATGGCATTCTATACTAAAGGAGTAGCAGTGTCCAGTGCACCTGGCACGAGGTGATGTTGTGGTCAGCTTCCTAGTTGCTGCGCAGAAAGAACCCAAACAGAAGCGGCTTGTGGAGGAATAGGTTTATTTGGTTTACGGACCCCAGGGGAGACTCCATCCTGGCAGGGAAAACGATGGCATGAGCAGGGGGCTGGACATCACCTCTGCCACAGCACTGGAAACAGCGGCAGGAAGGTGTGCCAAACACTGGCAAGGGGGAAGCTGGCTTATAACCCCCAATTGCCCGCCCCCAACAACACACCTCCATCGAGTTTGTAAAATCCAAACTGCCATCAGCTGAGGATCGATTACCCAGAACACATTCATTTGTTTGTGGGGGACACCTGGATCAAACCATGACAGGTGAGGCGCCACAATCAAGGTATTTAGGTCAAGCAGACCTAAGGCTGAATCCTGAATCTATCACTAGATCCCAGGCAAGCCATTTAACCTTTTTTGATCTTGTGTCCTGCAGCTGTGGTAGGAGGCTATAGTATCCTCTTCACAGATTGGTGTCTGGGTAAAAGAGGTGCATATTGTATTGTCTAGAATCAAGCTGTGAAATTATCTTCAGTGTGCTTCTGTGAATCACAGGCCCCTTCAGTATGGAGAAGTCACATTGTCCCTCATAACATTTCAAGCTCTCCAAATGTTACTGTCTTTATTAGCATCATTTGATGTTCCTTTTATATTGTCTGATTCTGTTTTCCCTATGACTCCACCGATGTGCTGAAAACCAATTAAAATTTCTATAGAAAAGCTGTTGCATGGGATGGGGGTGAGGAAGGGCTCAGACTTAGTGGCCTGGCATCTTCTTTGCTTCTGGAAACCACTATGAAAGATGAAGAATGCGGGGCCACCCAGGGGAAGTTTCAAATTCTAAAACTCATTCTTCCAGACACCCGGCCACTCGCTTCCCTTCCCTCCCATTTCCCTGGCATGTTAAGTTTGTCTCCTACGTATTTCTGCCTCCCATCCCCACAAGCCCCCAGCGTCCAGTCAGGCTCCTTCAGTAGCTTTCTTTGGCCTTCTGCCTGCTCTGCCCGCACCTACCCTCGCTCCCTTCTCCGTCCATTTTTCACTTGACAGCTAGGAAACTATTGTCAGAACAGATCTGATCGCGTCCACCTCTAGCCTGCAACCTTCATTGCTTCCTTCCCCAGTCTTGTCTGGTGCCCTGCTGCCCTCACTCTGCCGCTCGCTCACACTGCCTGCCTACGCTGCCTAGAAGCTTCCCTGAGCTTTGGCACGGGCTGTGCTAGCTGGCTGGATAGCCTTCCTCGCCTCTATAGCTAGTAACCTCCCTCCCTCTGAGGTTCTGCGTTGACCTTCACCTCTTTAGGAAAGCCTTCCTTGACCATTTAGACGGGTTAGGCCCTTGGTCCCCTCCCCCACCTCCCATCCTGTCATAGCATAGAGCATTTCTCCCTCAGAGAGAAATTGTGATTATTGATTCATTTGCATGATAAATTGAATATCTGTGTCCACCACCAGTTGGAGGCTCTATGACTCTGGAACACGAGAGGTGTTGTTCTGTCACTGTTGTCGGCTAAGCTGGTCATGGTGGCACACACCCATAATTCTAGCGCTTCCGAGGCTGGGGCATGAATTATGAGTTCAAGATCAGCCTAAGCTGATGGGTAAGAGCAGAGAATGCAACCCCTAGTGTGTCTTCTTTACACTCAGCCATTGTCTTCCCTCCAGAACACCCCACAGAGGGCTAGAGATTCCGTGTATGAATTTTGGAGGAACACAAGTATGTTGTCCTTAACAGGGACACTTAGGTTTCCCACTGCTGAGACGACAAAGGTGCCCAAAACTTCCATGTAGAGTTTAGTGTAAATACAGGTTAGCCATTCACTTGGGTGGGAGCGGGCAGAGGGATTGGTGGGTTTATATTGAGCTTATTAAAAAAAAAACCCTAAAAACTATTTTTTAAAGTGGCTAAAGTGATGCTCCTCACTGCATTCCCAGTAGCAACATATGAGAATGGCAGTCGTTCTACACCCTTGACTGCATTTCACATTATTTTAGCCATTCTTGTTTGAAGGTGAGGTGTCCCCCACTGGCTCCCTGGCCCGTTTCACTGTTCTGTGAGGCTGTGGGCCTTTTGGAGGAAGGTTCCTGGGCGTGGGCCTTGAAGTTTTGTAGCCTGGTTCCCACTTGCAGTTTGCTCTTTACTTACTATCTGCATGTATTTATAACCTGAACTTCCTAACAACTGATGATGTCGAACAGCTTGAAGCACTTCTCCAGCCTTCATCTTCAGTTTCTCTTCGGTAGAGTATCTGTTCAATGTTTTTTGTTTTTTTCAGGTAGGGTCTTGCTGTAGTCCAGGCTGACATGATGGCTTCGAGCTCATGGTGATCCTCCTACCTCTGCCTCCCGAGTGCTGGGATGAAAGGCGTGCGCCACCATACGCAGCTTGTTCAATTTTTAAAATATTTTTATTATTGAGAGAAAGGCTTTTGCAAATGAAGTCCAGATGCATGCACCACTTTGTGTGTCTAGCTTTATCTGGGTATTGGGATATTGAACCTAGGCTGGCAGACTTTGCAAGCAAGCACCTTTAACCTTTGAGCCATAGCTCCAGCCCTATTTCCCTCTTTCTCTCTCCCCCCCCTCTCTTGTAAGAGTTCTGTTTGTAGTCAGTCATTGTTGGGATGAGCCTCCAAACCAGGCACAGTTATGGGAGGAAAGGATTTATTGAAGCTACAGATCCAGGGGAAGTTCCATAATGGTGAAAGAGGCTGCCCCCGCCCTTTCATAGTCCAAGCAGAGAGAGAAAAGCCATCATCAGCACCACACACACCATGGAACAGACCCTGGTGGGGGCTGAGGGAGAAGGAAGGGAAAGATTTCCTTCCTCTGTATCTAGCCTTAGGATGGGATCTCACAACCCTTTCCCAGACTTGGTGACTCCCTGAGTCTCTGGAATTTCCTTCCTGTACTGCCCTCCCTCGAAGGAAAGTTTGTTTCTAGTTTCTGGCCTCCTTACATCCTGCCCCCCCTCCCCGCCCCCAGAGGGCTGCTTTCCTGTAAACAACCTCAGAGACCCACCCAAGATGACTAAAAAGTTCAAGTTGACAGCAAAATTTAAATCATCACAAGTTATTTTATTAATTAATTTTTTTTTGAGGTAGGGTCTCGCTCTAGTCCAGGCTGACCTGGAATTCACTATGTAGTCTCAGGGGGGCCTTGAACTCATGGAGATCCTCCTACCTCTGCCTCCTGAGTGCTGGGATTAAAGGTTTATTTTCATTAAAAAATTTTTTTTGCTTTTGTTTTTCAAAATAGGGTCTAGATCTACCCTAGATTGACTTGAAATTCACTATGTAGTGTCAGGGTGGCCTCAAACTCACTGTGATCCTCCTACCACTGCCTCTCTAGTGCTGGGATTAAAGCCGTGTGCTACCATGCCTGGCTATTTTTATTTATTTATTTGCAAGAGGAGAGAGACTGGCAGAGAGAATGGGTGCACCAGGGCCTCTGGCTGCTGCAAACTCCAGACCGGTGCATCTGAATTTACGTGGGTACTGGGGAATGGAACCCGGGTTGTTAGACCAGTGCCTTTACTGCTGAGCCATCTCTCTAGCCTCGTAATTGATATTTTGATTGTCGCTAGGTTTAATTTGTAGATTAATTTGGGGTGACATTAACAGCCTTGAGTCTTTCTATAAACATGGTCTAACTTTTCATTATTTAGTGTTCCTTGTTGGTCAGTCATGTTTTGTGGCTACTGGCAGATTCTGCACATATTTCGTTAGATTTACATCTAAATATAACATTTTAGTGCTGTTATGAACAATACTTTAAAATTATAATTATTCATAGTCTGTATAAATATAATGAAAATTGTTCTTGAACATTGTATTTGTGTGTGTGCACACGCCAGGGCCTTTAGCTGCTGCAAATGAATGCCTATCCAGCTTCCCGTGGGTGATGGGGAATTGACCCCAGGCTGACAGGCTTCGAAAGGAAGTACCTCTAACTGCTGAACCATCTCCCTAGGCCTGATAATGGTTTTTAATTCATTAAGTTTCCAGCAATTTTAGACATGTTTATATTTTGATCACATTTGTCACTCGCTGCTCTCCTTTTTCCTCCTCTCTCTCCTGCTGATCCCAACTTTGATGCTGTGACAGAGAGAGAGAGAGAGAGAGAGAGAGAGAGAGAGAGAGAGAGAGAGAGAGAGAGAGACTGAGTTGTTAAACATGGGTGACTGCAGGAGCATGGACAGTTTACCAGGGGCTATACCACTGAAGAAAATGCTTCCTGTCTCCAGCAACTATTAAGCACCAGCGGCTCCTGGGCGAGGGCCGGGGCCTCACGAGCCCTCCCATTTCACGACAGAATGCTGAAGGCCTCCATCTGGCCCCGATCTTGTGCAGTAGCACAGATGTTGTGAGTTCATGCGCAATGTCCTCGTCACATCTGGAAGGCAGCACTCCACAGCCCTCCTCCGCGTTCTCTGGCTCTTACATTCTTTCTGCCTTCTTCCACCATGTTCTCTGAGCCTTCCAGGAGGTCCCTTGAAGGCTGAGCACTCAACGGTTTCTTTTCTCAGCTCTTTGACCAGTTTCGAGTCTTTCCAGTAACTGTTGCCCACTTCTCAGAGCAGCACTGACCTATGCGCAGAAAAATGACTTTTTGAGACAAAGTCCCACTGGTAGCCCAGGCTGGCTTCCGAGCCCAGATCCCTCTGCCCCAGCCTCCTGAGTGCTGGGATTCGGGGCATACCAAGCCACTTAAGACAGTGCAGTTTTCAATATTCAACTTGTAGCCTTAGCCTTGATTAAACTCACTTATCAGTTCTAGGGGTTTTTTTTTTTTAAATTCCATGGGATTTTCTGCATAGCAGTCAATCATGCCACTTGCCAACAGAGTTTATTTTTTTCTTTTCCAGCTTGTATGCTTTCCATTATTTTCCTTGCCTTCCTGCTGCACTTGCTGGGCTTCTGGGCTGGTGTTGAATGGGCACAATGGGGGTAGTTATCCTTATTCAATTCTTTTTCATTTATGAGAATTAAAGTTTATTTTTGCTTCAGGTTCCATAACCTGGCAGGTCCAATAGCAAGGTTCTAGCCTCAGTTGAAGGCTTCTCACATAGCAGCTTGTCAGAGGCATCACATGGTAAGACAGCCAGCATGCCAGCTTGCCTTCTTTTATCCTTGTAAATGTTACGCGGCCCCACCCCATGACATCATCTAATCCCAAGTACCTGGAAAAATCCCTACCTCCAAATGCCACCAACACCTGAATTTGGAGATTACATATCCTATATATGAACTTTGGGGGCATCAGTTTTCTATCTAGCTTTTTTCACTTAGCATATTTGTGAGGCTTATTTACATTGAAGAATAGGTCTGCAGTTCGTTTCTCTTTAAGGTTGATGTTTCACTGTGCACGCATGTGCATGCGTGTGTGACCATGCATGCATGCTGTGTATCCGTGTATGTATGTCACATTTTATCACTGCACCTACCGATGAACATTTAGGTTGTTTTGGCTGCTATGAACATGTGTGCACACGTTTGTTGAGTGTGTAGTTTTAGTTTTAGGTCTACGTCTAGAAGTGGAATGACTAGATCCTATGATAACTCTGTGAAAGTCTTTGAGGATCTGCCAGACTTTTCCATCACGACAACCATCTCACATTCCTACTAACAATGTGTGAGAGTTCCGATTTCCCCGCATCCCCTCTCCTCCTCCCGTTCCCCCCTCCCCATCTGGTCATCCCATTGGGTGTAAAGTGATAGATCAATGTGGTCTTGCATTTCCTTGGTGACGGTCTTGAGCATGTTTTAAACTTAAGTACTTGTTGGCTATTTGTATGTTTTCTATGAAGAAACTCAAGTTCTTTGCCCCTCCCCCTTTCCTCAATACTGGAGATTGAATTCAGGGTCTTACATATGCAAGGGAAATGTTTCACCATTCCATTCCACTTCCAACTTTTGGTTTGTTTTTCCAGGTAGGGTCTCGCTCTAGCCCAGGCTGGCCTACAATTCATTATGTAGTCTAAGGTTGGCCTCAAACTTGTGGCGATCCTCCTATCTCTGCCTCCTGAGAGCTGGGATTAAAGGTGTGCGCCACCACGCTCGGCTCAGATCTATATTTGAGTGTGAGAATGAAAGGGATGATGGAGGCACAGAAGATGGGGAGATGTAGTGAGGATGGAGGAGGGCGGTTGTTAGGTGAGGCCATGACACCTAAGGAGAAGGGGCCTATGGGAACGTTCGTTTCTGACTCAGGGACTTGGCCAGAGGGTCAGTCACCTTTGCAGGGACACAACCGTGAAGAGCAAAATAGAAGGACAATGTTTGCTTTGCCATATGGCCCAGGTGAGGAGACCCAGTCGACAGACTATGGTGGGACCGAGGGCCTCGGAGCTTGAGTTGGAGCTTGGTTAGTGTAATGAGCAACATTACTGTCTAGCCCGCAGCTTCTTAAACTGTGGCTTGCTGTTAGGTAGCTGAATATAGGGGGCGTGAAAAATTGGACAACAGTGAACACACAAGAGCCAAACCTTAATTCCAAATCAGGACTGCAAGGCTCTCCCTCATGCTGCATGTCGCCTCACGGCAGCCTTGGTTCTAAACCACAAGGCACACACTCTGAACTGTGCGTGCTGTCATGCCGCACGGTGCCAGCAAACGCTGCCCAAAGCCCTGGGCTCAGATCCCACGTTAGTGTAAGTTGTGGGCTGCGCTGTTGTGCTGTGTGTACTAAGTCTCTGCGCTTTCAGAAACATCATGGTTTAATTACAGAAAGCCAAGACTTTGTTTTGTTTTTAAGACAGGGTCTTGCCATGTATTCCAGGCTGGCTTTGAACTCACGGTCCTCTTGCCTTAGCCTCCTGAATTAGCTGGGATCGTAGGCGTGCTGAGTAAATACTTCTAATGTTTTCCTACTGTGGTTCCTCAGCCTGGAAGTATCAAATAAAGTATGTCTTTGGATTATATTGTGTTGGAATGTTTGGTTTTCAAAGTTGCTGTTTGAGTTGCTGACTTTAGTTTCATAGAGAATTGTCAAATAAATTTTGGTTTAGGATTAAGATAGTAATTTCCAATAACTTTGGAAATGACCCTAAACATACTTTTGCCGTTTTGTACTGTGTGTGTGTGTGTGTGAAGTGATAGTCTTAGCATTGCCTATCATAAAATCAAAATCTTGATCGACTCTGAAAAACAATAAAGCTCTGCTACATCCTTCAGTGTCAAAGACTCAGCTAAGATTTAACCCTTTGCATGAGACAGTAAGCACAATCCATCTCAGTATAGTGTAAATGTGCTTTCGTCTTAATAAATGGTAAAATTGCCAGGCGTGGTGGGGCACGTCTTTAGTCCCAGCACTCGGGAGACAGAGGTGGGAGGATCACCATGAGTTCGAGGCAACCCTGAGACTACATAGTTAGTATCCTGGGTTAGAGCAAGACCCTGCCTCAAAAACCAAAAAAAAAAAAAAAAAAAGGTAAAATTATATGTATACTAAAAGAATTCCTTTAAAAGAAATTTCCTAGCCGGGCGTGGTTGCGCACAACTTTAATCCCAGCACTTGGGAGGCAGAGGTAGGAGGATCCCCGTGAATTCAAGGCCACCCTGAGACTACATAGTGAATTCCAGGTCAGCCTGGGTTAGAGTGAGACCCTACCTCAAAAAACAAACAAACAACAAAAAAAACCCCCCAAAATAAAAGAAATTTCCTTAAGCCCAGGAAGGCTGGAGTTGAAGATTGCCGTGAGTTCAAGCCTGGGACTACAAAGAAAGTTCTAGAGCAGCCTGGAGTAGTGTGAAACCCTACCTCAAAAAATTATTTTCCTTAAACCTCATCATCAGTTAAATGTTTTATTTGTACACCTGTTTTATATACCTACATACCCAGGGTATAGGGTCACATAAAAACTTCTTGGGTGAAATGAGACCATGAGTGGAAAAGTTTAAGAACTCCTGGGCTGGCCTGCTAAAGCGAGCAGTGGCTTTGCTTTGCTTTTGTAATTGCCAATTAAAATATTAATGGGGAGGGCTGGAGAGATGGCTCAGCTGTTAAGGCACTTGCCTGCAGAGCCTAACGACCCAGGTTCTGTTCCCCAGTACCAAGGTAAAGCCAGATGCACAAAGTGGCGTATGCATCTGGAGTTCACTTGGAGAAGCTAGATGCCCTGAGTGCACCCATTCTGTCTCGTGTTCTCTCTCTCTGCTTGCAAATAAATAAAAATTTTAAAATGCATCTTTCTTTTAAAAATCCTTTAAAAATATTAATGGGGTCTGATACCAAAAGTATGAGGAAAAATACGAATCATTAATCTACTTTCAACCCTTGTGTTCCAAGAAGAATACATGAAAAGTCTGTGGCTTTGCTTTGTGTTCAGTAACCTTAATCACGATTAGAAGTTTCTTGTGTTTCCTTCTAGGGAAAAAAACAAAACAACAAAGTGTAAACCTACTGGATCAGTATATTCCCAGAGGAGTTCCACCACAGTGATTTAAGAGGTCTTTTGAACTGATCTGGTCCACTTGTCATGGCTTGGTTAGGCTCCTAAGCCTCTCTAGCTTGTGGTGGTGGACCCACCAGCCAAAGGGGCTCACTGTCCCTAGCTTGGGTGTGGGGGCGGCCCAAGGTAGTAAAGTCAGTTACTGTGCTGGGAAGTTTGGAAAGCCTTTGTCTGCTTGTCCAGTTGGTTAAGTGACTCATTCAGCAAATGTTTTCAGAGTCTCAACTAAAAGTGCAGTGTTGTGTGTGTGTGTGTGGGGGGGGGGAGCAGAGGACTTAGCTCTGGCTTCACCAAAGGGCAGAAGAAGGAAGGCCAGAGATCTTCCAGCCTTCTTGCTTTTGAGGGCAGGAGTGAGGTGGCACATGGCCTGTTAGTAGCACCCTCAGAAGAAGTACCTAGCAATGAGTTGGAGGATTGGTGAGGTATTCTTGCTGCTCTAAAAGTAGGGACAACCTTAACCCCAAATCCCCACACAGAGGCAAGACCTCTGAGCCAGTGTTGTTTAGCAATGCCCTCTATTGAAACAATCATCCTGGAGAGAGGCTCTCTGAAGCTCCTTAAGGCTCAGGAGTTAAACAAAGCTCGGGATCTAAGCAGGGCCCTTCTCAGGAAGTACCTGAAATGCACAAGATCCACAAGCCCACATTGTATGAGGAATAAGACCTGTTGGAGCAGAGCCTACCTGTCCAGAGAGCTATGGGTAAGTGAGCTCCATGGTAGAACTTTGATAATCATTCCCTTGGTTATGTCGTTGGTGCCCTAACTCCGGGCAAATAGAAGTTGTGTGAAGTTAACACAACAGATACTAGGTGGCCTGTGTGTTGCCGACAGTGGTGGCTGACACCTGGCTGACACCTGTACTTCCTGGCGGTGTGGTTGGCATGGAGGAAGATCCCTGGACTGGGCCCAAGTCAGGAAGGCAGCTCTGCTTCCTGTCAACCACACTGCCAGCCAGTCATTTTTCCTCTGGATGTGGGAATCGGTTTAAGTAAAACATCTTCTACTACCATTGCTCTTTGCCAACACTGTACTCCATAAATTATAGGAAATTAAAACTTTTTTTGTGATTGAGCTGTGGCTGTGTTTGGAGTTTCTGGGAATTCTGGGAGAGCTACTGGCTACATCTTCCTCAGTGAAGAATCCTGCTCCGCATTGCCAGTAGGAAGGAGCTTCATGTATGTTTTCCAGTTCGAGACCAAGGTCAAAGGAGACCATTGTCAGAGCGTGAAGCCAGGCAGGAACCTCTGAGTGGGTCGTTGTCACCAGCAAACAGGCAGGGGAGGGGATGTAGGCATTTTGAGGCCCTGCTGGGTCCTTCAGTGGCTGGGGCGGATGGGTCATACCTGAACTCAAGTGAAGTGATCCTGCCTTTGCTTCCCGTCGCTTATCTTTGCCCAGTTCTCTTCCTACACACTGGGACCCCCCCCCAGGACACTGCGGTGTGGGGAGGTACAGGCGCCACAGGACCCTCTCTCACCTGGATGGACTCAGAACCGTGGAAAGCACAAAAGCAGAGCCGTGAGCGAGTCTGCTTCGTGGCAGGAAAATCCGCGAAGCTCTGATGCTCCAGTGGACGAGTGAGTCGGGCTGGGCAAGAAAGCTTGTCAAGCACTTTCGCAGGCGTCGCTTTCCTGGGCTAAGTCAGCTTAGCGGGAGTCGGTTCCTAGTCACCCTGGGGAAACCCGCCCCAGGGAATCCGATCAGCCGGCGAGGTGGGCTCTGCAGGCTGGCCCCTGCCCGCCGTGCCGGCCGCACGGAGGACCTCGGCCTGTCAAACCTCCGCTCCGCCCGCGCGGGCGCCGCCCAGGCCCCCGGGCCCCCAGGCGAGGAGACCCGCCCTCGCGCCGCCATTGGCCTGGGCCGGGCGGCCGCGGAGAGCCAGTGGCCGGAGAGGCTGTCGGCCGCGGCGGCCCGCCCCGTCCCCTCCCGGTGCCGCCCGCCCCGCACGACGCGGCGGTGGCGGCTGCGGGGGCCGCGGCGCTCGGTAGAGGAGGCGCCGTGCCGAGCCGTGCGCCCCGCGAGCCCGCCGCCGGGCAGGTGAGAAGGGGCGCGCGCGGCCCGGGGCGGACGGGAGCCGGGGTGGCCGGGGCCGGCGGCGAAGGGTCCCGGGAGGGGAGGATGCCGGGCACCCCCGAGGCGCCGCGGGGGAGCGGGCGCCGTGCGGGGCTCGGGGTGCGAGGGACGCGCCGCGCCGCGCGCTCGCGGGGGAGTCCGGAGGCTCCGCGCGCGCGGGCCGCCCGAGCGCCCGGAGGGAGGTGCGCGGCCGGCGAGCCGCCGGTCCCTTTCGTCCCAAGAGGGCGGGGGCGAGGGCGCGGGGTCGGGTGGGTGACACTCAGCGCGCGGTGCTGTCTCCCCTCCGCAGGAGCGCGTGGGGCCCGCGCCGGCACGGCGCGCCATGCACTGCGAGGTGGCCGAGGCACCTTCGGACCCCAGCCCCCAGGAGGCCCCAGGTGTGCCCGGCCCCGGCCGCGGGCCCGCCGGCCTCGGAGCGCACATGGCCTTCAGGATCGCGGTCGGCGGCGGTGGCTGCGGGGACCGGAGCCCACGGGATCTGCTGCCCCGGCCGGCCGTGCCGCCGCCCCGCGCGCACGAGCTCCTCCGGCCGCGGAGCCCTCGAGATTACGGGCCGTCCAAGGCTGTGGCCGTAGGCAAAGGTGAGTGTGGCGCTGCCCTGGAGCCCGGTCACGGGTGGGTGTGCGGATCCCGGTGCGCTGCCGCCGTCCCCACCTGGCTGATGCTGAAGGGATCGTCCTCCCGCGAGCTTGATGGAACCCAAGTTTTGGGTTCCACGCTTTCTCTCTAGTTGCTTTGGGATTTGCTTGTCAGTCTGAAATGACGCCTGCTTTAGGAAGTGTCCTATTTAAACTCAGAAAGCATGTTTTTGGGGCAGATGTGTGTATAGAAAGCTCAGGTTACATAGTTTTGCTTCTGTATGTTTCTGATAAAAGTTGTGTGAAACGTCAAAATTTTATATGTTACGAGGGAGTCGCAACCTCTGTTTCGGGTATCTGTGTCCAAGCAGCTGAAGCCATGAATACTTTGAAATAGTTCATTCTCTTGAAATAACAGAAACCAGAGGCCTTCGGCAGTACCCCTCCAAGCTTCTCAGTTTCTCCATCTACCATTGGAGGAATTCATTATACCAAATGATTTGATTATTATTATTATTATTTTGGTGAATTTTTAATCCAGCTTGGGCCGGGTCTTGACTTAGAGATTGCTTTTCTGTACGGTGAAGTCAGTGACTGGACAGCAGGCCCAGCACCCGTTACGGGCAAAGGCAGGGATGGCTCTGGGATTCTCAAGAATGGATTCACCCAATCTCAGTTAATTATTATCGAGCTGTTCTTTATAGGTTTCTTGCTGACAGATAATTAACCAGACATTAGATTAAGGGGCTGTACCTACCTCCTCTTCTTTTTTAAAGTCAGTTTGCAGACCAGAAACTATGGGGTATGATTATATCAGCTCACTTGACCTCTTGAGTTTCTTCCCAGATTTTTCTTTGTGTTTGGCTTTGTTTTGTTTCTTTGAGGCAGGGTTTCATCCTTAGTCCAGGCTGACCTAAAACTCATTCTGTAGCCCCCCGGCTAGCCTCGAACTCACATCAACTCTCCAAATCAGCCTCCCAGGTGCTGGGATTAAAGTCATGCTCCAACACACTGGGCCCCAGGCGTTTTTTTAAAAAAGACTAAACGGGTACTCTGTGACTAGACATTTCTCCCTTAGCATGAGCCCCGTGCTCGGAAGTAGACCAGCTTCCCTTCCAATGTTAGTCTGGGTCAAAGAACAATTGTACATACGTATCTGTAACATAAACCAAGGCAAGCTGGGAGCAGTGTTTGCTGCCCTGAGCTCCCCGGATCCCTGGGTTCCATACAGTCTTCTCTGAACACTCATACCCTCCTGCGACATTCGATTGTAAAGTACTGGAGGCTGTCATCTGTAGATTGGGTTCTGCACAGCTCTGAAGAACCGCTGTCTCTCCCACCACCTTTGTTCCATGCTGTGGCCAGAGGCCTTTTATCTGATGCTTTCCTCTTCTGGCTCCATTCCTTCAAGTCTCAATTATTTTTATCCACTCCCCCTTCCAGTATATATAATGTATATATATATATATATATATATATATATATATATATATATATATATATAATTAGTAAGGATTGCACTTGAAAAGGGCAGAAGATGTAGAGATGAGGAAAAAAGACCCTTTTTTGTACCATAAGCCTGGTCTTTCTGGTTACATTGTCTTTTAGCAGCTTCTAAACTGTTTTTCTTTACAGCCTGCAGGTAAGGCTGTTGGGGTGGAATGGCTCACACTCCTTGAAAGCTAAGGACCCTGAGGCTGGCAGGTGAGGGACGAGTCTAATATATAGAAGGCTACCTAGCAGGTGAGAGGATGGGGAGCTGGATCACTGGCAAAACACAGGGCTAGGGAGAGAGGGAAGGCTCTGGGCATTTCTACCTGGTCAGAGGGGAGAGTAGCTCCGCTGCTAGTCTTCTTACCCCTCTTAGGAATGCTGTTGAAAACCTTCGTGCACCTCCTCCCGCCAAAATAGCCCTCAGACCAGCAACTCTTAAAATGTGTGCCGTCCAGGTTCAAGTCCCAGGTTTATTGGAAACAGACTAGCAGAAATACCAATTGCAGGGTATTGTTGGCTGCTGGAAATGATAAGACACTCCCTTCCTGTGATGTGTGGGTGATGCAGGGAAGGCATATCACCCCTTTGAGCCCCAAGTCCCCTCATTTATGGAAGATTGGCTCTGAAACTGACATGGAAAGACCCGTGAGAGCCTTGTGACAAAGCTGAGAGTGGACCTCGGCTCTTGCAAATGTTCTGTTTCGACGTTCTCAGCCTCTGGGTTTTCATCTGTTCGGAGGTCCTCAGGGTAAATAAAACAAGATGGTAAGAATGCTTCATAAACTGAAAAGGCAGGTCACTTTATTCATGTGTGCGGGGCACCATGCTCAAGACTGACAGCAAAGGGGCGAGGAGGGAGAAAGATTTGTTTTTTAAATGCTAACTGTGAAGGAGCTTTGGCCAGGGGAGGCTGAGAGGTGCGACACCTCAGCAGTGGCCATCTGCCCTGTGGCCAGAGAGACAGCTGAAGTGTTTGTATGGCATCCGGTCCCGTTTCAGATCATCTGCTTTCTGCTTTGAACAGACCCTCATCAGAGGAGGGAGTTAGTCCTTGAATTCGAAGGTTTATCCATACATATCTGGGTCCTGTGTGTGTCCAGATCTGGACCAGGAGGCACTAAACATGGTGCAACGTCATGGGCTAACGTTGTCATCATTTACAATAAGAATCACGATCTGTTTATAGCCGAGTCCCGTTTATCCAGATTCCAAACAGCTGGGAAGGCCAAGTTACCAGATGCTGCGTTTTCTTTCTTATTATTAAACACCCGATACTGCTTTTATAAGTCTGGACAAGGAAAGAAGGTAAACATCTGGGCTTCCCACACGGACAAGCTTCCTGGCCATGGCCAGATGATGCCTGCTATGTGCAGGGCTTTACGGTGTTCAGAGTGTGTCCCCACACATTCCCTCATCTGGTTCTCCCGACTTTGTGCACTTTTCTGAGCAAACAGATGACGAGGTATTTTGTATCTGTACCCCGAGGGGCAGACACTGGCTCTCATTGAAGTGACTGTCATTTTATACCTGAGCACATGCAGGTCCGAGGGTTTTCTCAGAGCTGAACACATGAAGCGGCCGTTTCCGAGGCCGCTGGCTCCACTTGCGTATTGATTCTGGTTCGGCAGTTTGTGCTTTCTGTACGTGTGTGTGCTGTGGCTAAGAGCTGGTGTTTACAAGCAAGGACTTCTGAACATTCCCAGGGAATGTTAACTGTTTGCTTTTGGCATGTCTCCTGTCTTAAATCTTTGGAGATTGGTAACTTGTCTCTCTGCTATGTCTAAAAGACCGTAGTTTCCCAGAGGATTCTGTCTGTCCGAGCCAGATAGAGGTCACTTGTTTAATTCACAGCTACTCAGCTACTCAGCCTAGGCCCTTTCCACTGTGTACAGATAGCAAAATAGGACATTGGTGAATGCCACAACTATGAGCTTTACTATAGTTAAGCAGCTCTGTGGCAAGGCTGTAAATGCCAGAAAGCAGTCAGTCTGGTAGCTTTTCATACGCACACACATACACATATATGCATACACACATATACATATACATGCACATATACATACACACATATACACACATATACACACATACACACATATACATATATACACACATATATATACATACACATATACATACACACATATACACACACATATATATACACACACATATATATGCACACATACATACACACATATATACACATACACACATACACATATATACATACACACATATACACACATACACACAGACATATATACATACATGCACACACACATATATATATATACACACATGCATGCACGCACGTATACATATACACACATACACAATATATATGCATACACACACACACACACACACATATATATATATATATATATACATACACACACCCCCACAACCCCACATAAATCAGGTCCCCCCACTCCAGAAAGAAAAAAACTTAAAAGGAAAGAAATTATAAATTGTGTGCTGAGCAGGGCCAGGTGGGGGTGGGGAGCAAGACACGGTTACCTGCTGGAGGTCTTCATCTGAGGAGGGGGCCACTGTCATGTCATGTTCCGGAGAGCATTGGAGAGGCCAGACCATCCGTAATAGAAAGGTACAAGCTATTTTTAAAACATTTCTCCCCCTCCGGCTCTGGTGGGCAATTTGCTTGCATTTCATCCATTTTAAAATGCTGGTCCTGTGATCCGGAAATAATCAGATCCAAATTTTTTCAGTGCTTGAGGTTTCAAATAAGAGGGAGAAAAACCTGCTGGCCAAATGTCAGGCTTGCCGAGACAAAGAGAAACAAGTATGTGTGGGTATTCAAACGAGATAGGACCATGTTGCGTCTACACTCACAGGAGTTATGTATCCGACAAATCTCTTATAGACATGTAGCGGAAATATAATTCCCAAAGATTCCTCACGAACCTTGTGCGGCTAGAATTTCTGTTCCTTCCCTGCCTTCCAAGTTCTCTAGAAGATGTAAAGACTTGGTGGGGAAAATGGAAAGAAAACCGTCACATAAGATGGTCACTTAATTTAGCCTTACTGGTGTGTTCAGCTGGGCGGAGGCTGCAGGACCCTCTGGGTTATGGGACCAGATCGATGGGGGTGGTGCTTGTCTGCGTAAATCTCTTTCTCTGCCCTGATTTTTCTTCACACTTCTCTAGAAAAAGAAAACGACTCCATCTCAGTTATTTATCTCCCTGTGTTCCATTAGCGTGAGAAGCCCAAGTGAACCAGCACACTTATTTTTATAGTGCGTTCAAAATCCCATTACAGGCAGAAGTGTCCAATGAATCATTTAAAAACTATATTCTGATGTTCTTTGTTCTGAATGCTGCATAATTATCATCATTTTCTTCAGTTTTATTTCATGGAGTTTGGCCAGCATCCTAGAAGAGAGGAGAAACTGAAGTTTGGAATTGGGCTTTCAGTCCTTTTTTTGGATCAGATTAGGGAAAACAAACAAACAAACATTTTTTTGAAAGTTGACCGGTGACTATCACTAACTGTGGTTTTTGCATAAAGAGGATAATTTTCTTGGAAAACAATTCCCATTTTGAAGCCTGATACTATACTATATATGTATATATTATACATATGATATATATGTGTATATATATATATATATATATGTTGTAGTCAAAGTTAAATTGTCATGTATGGTTTGCTAATATTTTTTTTCCCAGTCTAGATTTTCGTTTCAATTAGTTTGGACCTAGAGTATTGTATTATTTCTTTAGCTAGGGGGTATTTTGTGTGTGTGTGTGTGTGTGTGTGGATAAAACAAGAAAAGAAATGAAGCAAACGTCAGTGGGTTTTGAAGTTTGGCTGGATGCTGCAGAAGGCAAGCTGTAATTCCAGACCAGGAAAAAAAGCCCCAACTTCTGAAACATTGGTGCTTTTCACCTTCACTGCGCTAACGAGTCCAGCAGTTGGAAAACGGACTGTTTATCAACAGCCACCGCCCAAATTAATAGTTTACAATGGAAAAAAAAAATGCTTTCCTCTTAGAAGCGAAGTCCGGGGACTGACGGCTGAGTTACTGAGTAAGGAAGGGGCACATTTCGTGGCTGCTTTGGTCTTGCGAAGCCTTATTTACAAGAAAGGGAAAGAAGACGGCAGGGCTGGGGGCGTGGGGGGGAATGTGGCCTGGTTAGAGAGTGCAGTGGTCTCACAGTTTCAAGTCACCAAATGCTTCTGTTTTCTTCTTTCCCGCTTTCGCCTCCCAGAGTTGTTCCTTCAGAAAGTTCCGGCCGGTCCAGTAGATCATGTTAGCGCTATGAGCTGTGTTTTTAAGGTCAGCGTTTGAATCAGATGCATGGAGAGGAACCTCCAGCCT
The DNA here is from genome assembly GCA_004024765.1 of Zapus hudsonius. Lineage (NCBI taxonomy): Eukaryota > Metazoa > Chordata > Mammalia > Rodentia > Dipodidae > Zapus > Zapus hudsonius. The sequence goes on from PVHP010011855.1 coordinate 40,156, forward strand.
GTTAACTGACTAGCGCGTTTCCTGTAGGGCCTGGATTTATTTGGTGGTTAGGGTTGGGACTGCCTGGGACACACATACGCACCATTGCGCAGCGTTGGTGCACAGAGGGAGGGGAGGGCCCTTCACTGGAGCCTCGGTTTCCCCTTCTGTAAAATGGGACGCACTTTGACGGGATGGTCATAGCACCTTCCTGCTCTCATACGCCAGGACCCCACAGCATCTGGGCTGGGAGGTTAGAAGTTGCCTTCGGGTCAGGCCTGGCTAAGGCCCTGGCCACTCTTGTGACTGAAGGGGACCCCGGAGGAACAGGAAGAGGGAGGTCTACTAACCTGTACGGAACACCCAGGTCAGCTGTGAGCACATCTCCTCATGCCCTGCAGCCCCAGCAGGAAGGAAAGAGGCATTACTTAGAACTCAACCACATCTGTCTGAAAGGAAGGCTGGTACCTTCCCTCAAGCACATACTCTTGAGGACGAGCTTTGAAAACTCAGGCCTCATCTCAGGCTGTGTGCTGTGGAGTTCGGGGGAGCAGAGCACCCAGAGCACCCTTTTTGAGTCTTCACCAACGGACCCAGGTGGGACTCTGAAGGGGAGACTGCTTGGGTAGGCATCCCTCACCCCTTGCCCTGCTGCAGCTCTGGGGGAAGGAGACTGGTTCCCATGTGACCCGGGTCTTTAAGGAGCTGGCGCCTCGTGAAGGCTCCCTTGGCCTGTGGGGGATCCTCTTCTCGGAAGCAGGGGCAGATCCCTACCCTGGTCGTGGCAGGTTCCTGGACATCAGCCCTGGAGTGAGGATGCCTTGCAGTGTGGGAAGATTCCTTGCTGAGGTCATGGTCTCCCTGCCACTACTTCTGAGGACATCTGTTAGATGATTTGCCCTGATCTCCCCACACTGGTTGCTCAGAGGCCCATTAAGCAATGATTTCATATTTTGTACGTGGTGAGAAGAAGATGGCCTGGGCCGTGCGAACAGGCCAGGGATCCATTTGACCTTGAGAGTTTGTTTCGGGAAATGAGTCCCCTGCCAGGTTGAGCCCAGCCTTGTAAGTGAGTTCATGAGATGCACGTGAGGAGCCCTTCTGAACAGGAGTGTGTGATGAAGCCACATGAAGGCTGTGGCCCGGGTCCTGCCTAATGGCGTCTTTTCAGGCACCAGTTTACCTTTTTTTTTTTTGAGGTAGGGTCTCACTGTAGCCCAGGCTGACCTGGAATTCACTATGTAGTCTCAGGGTGGCCTCGAACTCATGGCCATCCTCCTACCTCTGCCTCCTGAGTGCTGGGATTAGAGGCGTGAGCCACCATGCCTGGCTAGGTTACTTTTTAAGACTGTTGCTTTTGTTTTTAAATAACAGGTTTGCTGGAAAATAGAGCCTTAGCTCACTTGAAAAAGACAGATCCCGTTTGCTGTTTTAAGCTCTCAGGAGGGCTGGAGATAGGGTTTACTTTGCTGGACCATGTGAATTGCTTCTCTGAGCGCTGGGCATTTAATACCTAGTAGAAGTTTGTATAAGAGCTGATGATGTATTTTGCCGACTTTCCGACCCTGTAAATAAATTACACGTGCCGGCAGAGGCTGCCAGAATCCACTGTGTCAATTGAAGCTTAATTTTTATCCCAAGCCACTTAATACTTTGTCCTAGTGAGCACAGCAAAGTGACCCAGCCGTGGCCCATCCCAAGACGAAGCCGGCTTCCAGTGCCCAGCCGGGCCTCGGAGTGGCATGGGTGCCCTTGGGCCCAGCCCTCAAGACAGAGAATGATGGTAGAATGTTGACTTGAGTCATCAAAATGAAACAGAACTGTCTCCACTCCTCAAACTTGCCTCACTTCCCCTCTCTGGAGAAAAAGGCTCAAATTGTCTGTTTCATCTTAAGACTGCTGGGCATTTTATCTCGTTTGAGTGCAAAGCCCAGGTAATAGCGTTGGCATTTCCAGTGCGAAACAAAATAGGGCTTCTAATTTAGAGACACTATTAAATATTTCATGCTTCAACCAAACTCAATTCTTTTTTCCTATAATAAGTTTAAATATTAATTCTCTGGAATGTCAGATGCCTAAAGCTAGGCATTTAGTGATCCGCAGTTTCAAGTATCTCGAAGAAGGGTTATGAAACAGGATATTTCTCTGGGAGGGATGAGTAGTGTGTTTCAGAGATATCTGAGTTCAAGGCAGTGTCTTCTGATTTACTTTTTAAAGGGAAAAGGTCATAAAATAAGTTGCTTTATGTGCTGAAGGATTAAGTGGCTTAGGCTGAAATAACAGCGGAGACTTTACTGGTTTCCCCCGTTATAGTTTAACAATGCTTTTTGGGGGAGGGAGGTGGGTCATTTTCCCGCCTGCTCGTCTCCTCCTCCCTGCTCCCCCCTCCCAAGCCAGATGGCTTTAATTCTAACCAAATCCCATGCTGAGGCCAAATGATTGATCAAACAGTCATTTGTACTTAACGTAGAGCTCTTTGTGAGAAGGTCCCTGCGAAGCTTCCAGCAGCCAGGCTCTTCTCAGGGCCTTCAGACCGCCGACTGCAGGCAGGCTGAGGGACTTGGGGAGACAGATGTTCGGACCTTGAATTTTCAGAACCTTTTGCTTAAAGCTTTTTGTGGGGCTGAAGAGATGGCTTCGTGGTTAAGGCATTTGCCTGCAACGTAGAAGGACTTGAGTTTGATTCCCCAGTACCCACGTAAAGTCAGATGCACAAGAGGGCACGTGTGTCTGGAGTTTGTTTGCAGTGGCTGGAGGCCCTGGTGTGTCCATTCTCTCCTGTCTGCCCCCCCCCAAATAAATAAAATATTAAAAAAGAACATTTTGTGTACCTTGCATCCAAGATAGCTTCCTACTCGCCTCCAGACAGCATTACAGCTTTAATACCCATCGACAGGGAAGATCTATGGTGAGGTCTAGGTGTCTACTTATTTTAAGAGCTTTTTAAAATAGATCGTTTTATCAACCAGAACAGCATGGGCAGACAGGGACCATTCTTGCTGTGTACTTTAAAGCCCTTCACCGTTTGTCCTCCGACTAGATTGACTGTCTTCACTCTCTGCCACCAAGTTCCAGCTCCAGTGGAAGCCTTCTTCCCCCATCCCCATCTTCCTCCTGCCAAGCACTGTTTACACTCTGTGGCAATTCTTACTTCGGGGTCCTTGAGGCCCAAGTAAAGTATTGTTGTCCTGTGCCCCACACGCACAGCACAGGTCTGGCTTAGAGTGGGTGTCAAGGAAAGTTGGAAATGGTAGCCCAGTCCCTATCCTCAAGGGGCCCGGGGGCTGGAAAGGAGAGGGTTTTTGGTGGTCCTTCTTTGCCTCCAAGAACAGACACAGAGCTTTAGGCATCTGAAGGCTGCAGTGACCCCCTGCAGACATGCTTGCTCCTATTCTCTTTATGATGGGCTCTAAGGTGACCTTGGCCAAATCTCCCTCTTCTGGGTCACTTTTTCCTCTCCTTGTTGGATGGTTGACTTCAAGAACAACAGGCTTTTCTGGTTGCAAGGTGCAGGCAAGGTGGTGGAGGAACCTGGGCCTGATGGCCCTACCACAGTGATCATCGGGCTACCAGCCTCTGGCCAGGATTATAAACACTTTCTGTGACATGCTTGTCCTAAAACACTGTGTGATATGGCTTCATCTTGTGACTTACAGTGCAGATACTAATGGCTGCTACACATCTGATCCCAGGTGACCCCTAAGATGACGATGAATTTGAGGCTGGCTGTTGGAACTGAGCCTGGGAGCTAGACAGAGCTAGAGCTGGTAGTTCTCAGATGCTGCCGGGTGGGTGGGTGGAGATTGATGACCACACTCGAGATTCCCTGCAGGAAAGGGTTAGATGGAGCTCTGGGTCTATGTTGGCCTCCCGGCTCCTCTTTAGACACTTGTGGGTTTTGTAAACTGTAAAGGCCTTCCCAGTCACACTGGGAAGTGTGTCCCAGCCCCATAAGGTTGAGAGCGGCCATGTCACTTTGACTAAGTGCCATGTGGCTTTTGGAGTGAGAATAACACTTTGGGCCAATTGGGTGAACTCTGCCCTGCAGTCTCACCCATGCATGAAGTGGGTGCATGCAGCTCATGTCTAGAGGTCTGTAGAGCTGGCATTCAGAAGGTACTCTGGTCACGGAGCGGGTGTGGTTTTGACCTCTCTGAGGGCAAGACC
>PVHP010011856.1:0-16692 GCA_004024765.1 Zapus hudsonius
CCCCCATCTGGTCTGTGGTCCCCTGCATGTTGCCACCGGAAGCCTTGGGGTTTAAAGGAACGCCAATGAAAAGCACAAAGCTCACACTTGGAAGAGGATTTGTCTGGAGCCCATCCTCCTCTCCAACGGGAATGTCTCCTAAAGACGGCCTGAGAAATGGTCCAGAAAGCAGTGTGGTTAGGGTGCGGGAAGGCCAGAGGAAAGTGCTTGGTTCATTCATCCCCAAACAGGTGATTCACGGGTTTCTCACTTGGTTAAACTTGCAAAATGGAATTGACCTGGGTCTATTTCCCAAAGGGAAATGAAAGCCCCCGCTTTGTGGAGTCTTCCTCCTCTTGGGCTATGCCACCCCCGATAGTCACGTACTTGTCCTAGGACTTCGCTTCTGCAAGAGTTTCTCTTCCACTTGTCCAAACTGGACGCTCACAGACATCTCAGCTATGAACCGCTCACAGCCTTCCTTGGTAACGTGTTTGCAGTACCTGAGGTCAATATGACAGATATTTCCACAGCGTTTGAAAAAGGATAGGCATTGATCAGTGACCTTGTTGCAGTCTGAAAGGCTGATCTCGGTCAGAGAGTCTCGGGTGGTGGTGCCCACCGCAGTGAGCAGGTTGATGGACTGGTCGGTGACATGGTTACAGTAACTGAGGTGGAGCTTGGAGAGAAGGGGCATGTGGCGGGCGATGAGCCGCAGGGAGGCATCGGTGATGTCCAGGCCGGCCAGGCGCAGTTCCACGATGTTCCGGAGCTTGCTCCCATCATCCACCTGGCCTGGCCTACTGTCTGTGGGTGGGGACAGGAGATCCCGCATCTGGGCATCCTTCAGTCCTTCTACCCACTGGACATCCAGGCTCCGAAGCAATGGGCAACTGGAACTACAGAGGGCAGAGACTGCAACCCACGAGCAGCCGGACAGCACCAAGTCCCGGAGCCTGGGCAAGCGGCTTAGGAGCCAGCTCAGCTGCCTCCTGGAGATGTTGGTCCAGCCGAGGTCCAGGGACTCAGGCTGTCTCCGGATGACGCCACTCAGCAGCAGGGGCGTGATGGTCTTGCAGCGGCTCAGGTCAATGCGGGCCCACAGCTGCCTGTGGCAGCACCAGCGGTTCCAGGTCCTGCAGACGCGCATGCACACACACAGGTCCCGGTGGCTCAGGTAGCTGAAGACCACCATCCACACCTCCCTGCGGATGACGTGGGCTGCCCCATCACCCAGGGGCAGCCAGTCAGGTGGGGGACTGATGGGCGGTGGCCGGATCACATAGCGCTCCATCTGGATGCACCTGGGTGGGGGACAGGAGATGACACTGTGTGGGGGAGGCTGCCCAGGCTGGGTGCCAACGAACCCCTTACTGAAGCGGTGAGGGCACACACGGAGGCCTATGGGCCTGTTTGGGTTCTCATGCTCCCCTTGGGCTCTGACTTGATAGGCTGGTGGTTCTCGTGGGCCAAGGTCTCTCTGCAAAAGACCTTTGATTTTTTTCTCTTTCTCCACACTGAGATAGAACCTAGGGCCTTGCACATGCTAGGCAAGCGCCCTGCCAATGCCCCTTTTAACCTGATGAGCAGAGCAGCCAGCATCTTACCACCTAAGGGCAGCAGGTGCAGGACTGAGCCCCAGGTGCAGGCCACACACCTATGATGGCCACCTGTTCAGTCCTCACAGGTAGGTTCAGCTCCTGCTCAAAGTCAAGAGTGCGGGTCTGGAGTTCATGGCAGGCCCCAGAGTTGTCTGACTACATACCCAGAACGAGTGCTCCCCTGCTAGATGCCCAGTACCCTCAGTACTCTTAACAGACCCACTCACTCAAAGGGACCAAACTGGTCCCTTGCAGACTGGCAAGGAGCCAAACAGGATGTGCCCATCCCAAGTGCAGAGTGCTTAGGCCTGAATACCTGCTGGGTTCCTGTTATCTGCACATCCTGAGGTTTCCCGTTATTCAAGTGCAGGGAGTAAGTTTGGCCAGAACACCATCCCAGCTCTCCTTACCATCACCTGCTGCTCTAGAAAGTTCTGCCCACACTAGGCCCCACTGAGCATGGCTGCCCGGTGGGTAAGCCAGCAGAAATAACACCGTCTAGGGATACACCTGAGGGTGAGAATGAGGCTGGGAGAGCTGCTGTGGTGGCTCATATTGTCAACTTGACAAGACCTAGAGTCACCTGTGAGGGATTATCTTGGTTACGTTAATTGAGGTGGGAAAACCCACCTACACTGTGGATGGAGCACCGACTTGGCTTCCTCACTGTGGATCAGAGCGCCCAGCTGCCTCAAGCTCCTGCCACCATGCCTTCCCCACCATGATGGACTGAAACCTAGAAGTTTAAGTTGAAATAAACTCTTCTTTCCTTAAGCTGGTTTTGACTCTGTAATGAGAAAGTAACTGATTGAGCTGCCAAGGCCACACAGAGTCAGAACACGGGCCACTCTCCCAGCTCCGCTCCTGACAGCCATGAGCAAAAAGACCCTCTGGACCTGTGTAGGAAGCAGCCCTGCCCCCCTGGATAGCCATCTGATCTGTACCCTGTGTTACAGTCAGCTTTCTTGTTGCTGGCAGAAAGAACCCAACCAAAAGCAGCTGTGAGAGGATAAGGAAAAGCTTCCAGACCCGAGGGAAAGCTCCGTGATGGCAGGGAAAACTATGGCATGAGCAGAGGCTGGACATCACCTCCTGGCCAACATCAGGTGGACACAGCAGCAGGTGAGTGTGTCAAACACTGGCAAGAGGAAGCTGGCTCTAACAGCCATAAACCAGCCCCAACAGCACAGCTCCAACAAGGCTCTCATTCCCAGATTGCCATCAGCTGGGGACCAAACCTTCAGAACCTATAAGTTTATGAGGGTCACCTGAATCAAACCACCACAGCCTGATACCACAATGCCCCCCTTAACGGGCTCTCTCCACATGGACAAGTATGTTGAGCCGCCCACGTGTCCTTGCAAATCTTCCAATCACCCCAGGAGATAGGATGATCCTTAGTTGTTTTACAGAAGGGGAAACTGATGGACAGAAAACTGAGACGCTTTGCCCCCCAAATCCCAAAACCCTTCACATTTTGCTCCAGCCTCCAGGCTCCCCTCCCAGGAGCCAGCCCCTGGCATAGGCAGGCAGCAGAGGCCTCGCAGCCACCCTCCAGGCAGCACTACTTCCTGGCCCTTGGCCTCCCAGCAAAGCCCAGGTCCTGGGATGCAGCTCTCTGACTTCCCAGAAAGCACTGGCACACTCGTGCTTAAACTCTTCCAGAAGCCTGGCTGCAGAGCACCAGTGTCAGACTCCCCAAATGATGTTTACTAATAAATCCCTGAGAATTTATAATCAAGTTGATGGGGCCTAACTGATGGGCCCGGGATAAAAAGAAACCAATTACCCAGCACTCCCTGCTAGGATCTTAAAGCAGATGTTGGAGTGTGTAAAATTATGGCTTGTGCTTGGGAACTGCAGATACAACTCCAACCTTCCCTTTTACGGCCACTCATAAATGTTAAATGCGGCAAGATCTACATCGGAAATTCAATGGTTGCCTTTTCATCCTCATACCCCAAGCCAAGGCTGCATTTCAGAGTTGGTGGTCTGGTGATTACACAAAGCTCTAGTGAATGGCACGCAGAGAACCACACTCCTAGTCCTGGAGCAGCTTCCCAGACTCAGCCATGTGACCTCAGTCCTGGGGTCCAGGGAAAATGGGTCATCAGCTCCCTCCCTAGACTTTATACTTCAGATGATCGAAAAATGGGCCCCTGCCTGACTTCCGGAACCCAAGTCAGGGCTGGGTGTGGTGGTGCATAACTATAATCCCAGCACCTGAGCAACTGAAGCAAAAGGATCACGGGCAAACTGGGCTATGTGAGATCTGTTTTAAAAAAAAAAAAATGAATGAAAAACATCACAGAACCCAAACTAGCTAGTGCTTTAGTATGTTTACACAGGCCAAGAAAGACTAAGTGGTTTGGTATACATTTGGATGTGGTTTACAGACTGGATTTCTGGAACTTTCCCAGGCCACATATAAGGAGTGCCCAAAGTGGCTATAACTCAGCCCTGCTCCTCAGGCTCATCACACAACTGCCCAGAGGAAGCAAAGATGTGGAGGGAGGAGAACAGAGGAGGGAGGCTGGAGCCTCCCCAAAGAATTCTCAACAGCAGCATCTTTGGCATCTGCCCTGAACCCTGGCTCTTCTTGTAAGCCAGCTGCTGGGCCTGCCCACAGGGCAGTCCTGGAAACCCATAGCCACACAGCCCCATCTGAGCATGTGTGCCCTGAAAGACCCCGCAAGCCCTGGCTTGTGCCTCCTTCAAAACATGTCCTAACCCTAGTACCTCAGGAGAGGGCCTCCAGAGTCCATTGAGTCAAAATGGGAGCATGAGGGTGGGCCCTAATCCACACTACTGGCATCCTTTCAAAGGAGAGGATTTGGGTGGATACAGGGACATGCGCAGAGAAGATCTGATGTAGAGACAGGGAGATGGCCACCCGCACTGAGACCACTGGGAGCCAGGAGAAAGGTGTGGTGACTCTCCCTCACAGCCCTCAGAAGGAAGCAACCCCACCCAAACTTTGAGTTCAGACTTCTGCCTCCAAAACTATGAGAGAATCAAGTTCGATTGTATAAAGAGCAATCTGTGGCACTTTGTCACAGTGGTCACCAGTATGCTGTCACTGCAACACCACCTTCGCCCATCTGAGCAAAGCCAGAAATGGGCCACTTGGCATTTAGGAGGCACAACTTTGCTCTTGGTCCATGGAAGGTCCAGGGAAGAGGTAGGGTCACTCCAACCGGAGGCTGCACCTCTAGGACCCAGGAAAGACCCTAGCAAGGAGCAAGGGCCCTGTGTTTTTGGTGATGTGGTTAAACTGAGCCATTGTAACATAAACCAGGCTGGAAAGAAAGGGAAGTTTACTATTTACCATTTCTTCAAAAGGACCCCAAAAAAGGCATGACGACACTGTCCTGTGTCCCTCACGAAGGGGAGCAACTTTGTAATTGAGCCCTGACCCCATGCCAAGCCATCTTTATAGTCCACAGAGCAATGGACTCCTTCTTCCTCTTTCCACTCAATGTATTTTATTTTTGAGACAAGAGCCTGTGTATCCCAGACTGGCCTTGAACACGCTGTACAGCAGAAGATGACCTTGAACTCCTGTTTCTCCTGCCTGCACCTCCCAAATGCGGGAATTACCAGTGTGCATGCCTGGTTTATTCAGTCCGGGGATGGAACCCAGGGCTTCATGCATGCTAGAGAAGCTCTCTACCAACTGAGCTGTATTCTCAGTAACCCACCCCCCGACCCTCCCCCATTCACTTTAAAGAAAAGGTGAGGTTAGGGCTTAGAGGTTAAAGGCTCTTGCTTGCAAAGCCTAATGACCTGAATTCAATCTCCCAGTACCCACATAAAGCCAGATGCACAGTGGCACATGCATCTGGAGTTTGCAGCAGCTAGAGGCCCTGGTGGGCTCATTCTCTCTCTCTCTCTCTCTCTCTCTCTCTCTCTCTCTCTCTCTCTCTCTCTCTCTCTCTCTCTCTCTCTTTCTCTCTCTCTCTATCTCTCTCTCTCTTCTTTTTATCTCTCTCTGTTTGCAAAATAAAATATTTTTAATAAAATAAAAAGTTCCCTCTTCAATGCAAAGCAGACCGCACTAGAGTGTCCTCACTCTGAAACTTGCTATGACTTACCAACGTCTTCAGAAAAGGACTCTGGTCCAGGTATGAATGAGAATTCTTTGTCTTGGTATTTAAAATGCAAGCACTCTGAGCTCCGGGAATTCATTCCCCAGTTACTTCAGACCTCCCTGCTTATGTGGGTGACATGCTTCCTATGTCCTGCAAGGGTACCAAGTGTCTGCACAGCTCCTTAAAGACAGATCCTGCAGTCCCAGACAGACAACCACCTGACCGCCACACTCAGGCAGCAAAGCCCCAGGCCAAGACATTGCCCCTTGGGGACCAGCATTGTCCATGCGCCCCTACCCCCACCCAGGCCCTATGCCTGGGTAAGGTGGCTTCACTTCCCTCCTGTATCATGAAGCCAGATTCCTCTGGCTTTACAGCCCCTCAGAGAGGTCCCATGGCCCTGTCTATGATCGGACCTTGTTCACCACTCCTGTCTCTGATGGGTCCATCACCTTGAACCTCAGAAGGCTCCCTTCCCAACATCCTCCCAAGCCCTCTGTAAAGGTGTGGCTACAAGGAGGAGGTGAAGGAACTTTACCCAACAGCCTCTAGCCTATAGACTCTGGCCAATGGCCTGTAGGCCTTACTTCCGCCCACAGTGGTGGTTGTCACTGCCCCCATGCCTCTGATCAAGCTGTCGCAACCCTCTTTGACCCCCCAGGCTGAGCCATCACTCCCTGCCCAGTGATTGTTAATTACCCACTTATTTGTCGGCCCTGCTAGACAAAGAGCCACCCAGTACATTAGGACAGTAGTGGGCCCTGCCTGTGTCCGGATCATGAAGCCAATGCAGAGGACCATGCTGCTCTGAAGATGCTTATGGAAAGACAAAGAAGTCAGCAAGTGACTCAGCCCCCCCATTGGTAGTAACCCCAGGTCCCCTCTGCTGGTTGCCATGCAGCTTGCTGGTAAAGCCGCCACTGGTGATTGGAGTGTCATCATGCAGCCCTGCCAGATTGTTGGGAGCCATTTATTTTGTAAACTCAAATTAACAGGAAGCAATTTCATTAATAGACGGCACTGCTTGATGAGTTAGCTCCAATTTAGGACTCCTTTCTAGAGTGTTCTTTAAAGCTGTGTGGAGCTGACTGAAGAGCTGCATCTGAGTTCAAGGAAATTGCTCCACATGAATGGCTGGGCTGGGAACATTACCTGCACTGTGAGGACACCTCCGTTTGAGGAAGGGGTACACCCGGGGCACCTCACAGGGTCTGGAGGCTGCAGGCTCAGTTAGACAGAATGGGGATGTAGCTCAGAGTGCTAGCGAAGCATGGGATTCTACCCCCAAAACCACATAAACCAGGCATGCCTGTAATGCCAGCACTCGGGAGGTGGAGGCAGGAGGATCAGGGGTTCAAGGTCATAAGCCCTGGGTCCCCTGAGGAAATGCTTGTTCACCCTGGACAAATTCCAGCCTGGCCAGGAGAAAGACACACGGACATCACAGGCTTTCTGTTCCAGGGTGGCTCACTTGAGGAAAGGGCTGAACACTGAACCGACCCAAAAAAAGTCACTTGGAGGATGGTCCACAATCTAGTGACCCCAAGTTAGGGCAAATTCTCATAACCCCTAGCGCCTCAGCCCACATAAGTTGGATATAGAATCAAAGATACATGCTCCGATGGGCAAAAATAGCTTGAACAAAATTCCAAACTTTCATTGGCCTTTCTAAGCAAGCCTGCTTGCTTCTGCAGCTGTAACGGAAATCCCTCCCCTCATCCACAGACCAAAAGCAGCCATAACACCTGGGAACTTGTTGCAAATTAAAATTCTAGGCCCCTTTGCATATGTTCTGAAAATCTGAGGGGAAGCCCAGAAATCTGGCTTCTGTGGAGCCTCTGGAAGTTCTGACAGGTCTTTTTAGATTTTTATTGACCTTTTTATTGACAACTTCCATAAATATAGACAATGCGCCATGATCATAATCCCCTCCAACCACCCTGTCTTTTCTCTCTCCCAAATCCCCCTCCACTGAATCCCTTCTTTTCTCCAACTAGTCTCTTATTTTGATGTCATCATTTCCTGTCTCCAATTATGTAGGTCTTGTGTAGGCAGCATCAGCTACGGTGAGGTCATGAATGTCAAGGTCACTTTGTGTAAGCACTCCTCCCTTCCTTTGACTTCCATTTTTCCACCACCTCTTGTGCAACCGTCCCTGAGCCTTGGAGGGTGTCATAGAGATGTCCCAGTGCTGAACACTCCACTGCCACTTCTCAGCACTTTGATGAGGTTTGAGTTGCCCTAGTGGTCACCACCATTAGATAGTTCTTTAGCCATGAACAATTCTAGCCCAGGTTCCTCTCAACCCTCTTCCCCTCCTCAACAGTCTTGTCTCTTCCACCCATTCTCCGGATTTGGTTGGAAAGTAACCTGGAGAATGAACTGGTCCCTTGAACTTACAGAATGTGGTTGACACCAAGAGGCAATCTTTAAAGGGATAGAAAGTGGAGGGGCCTGGGAACCCTCCTTCATGTCTCCTTCCTGCCACTCAGCCCTGGGCTCTGTACCCAGAACGGGGTGGGGCATTGGCCCAGGCACCTTTGTTCCTCCAGGTTAACTTTAGCTTTTCTCTCTCTTTTAGCTTCACTCTTAAAAATCAAACACGTTTTATCCAAAAGCTGAATTGATCCTGGTAATCCGAGCAGGTCACAGATGTCACAGCTGTGGGAAGACACGTGCATGACTGAGGAATGAGTGCATGGGGTTTTCTTCCATACTGCCTAAGAGGGAGTACCCCAAAGATCTATGCACCCCAGATCGACCAACAGCCTGAACATGCAGCAATGGGGCCCACCTTGTAAAGATCTTTCTCCCACAGGCTCTTGGAGCACACATCCATCAAAAACTGTATGCCTAGCCTGGAGAGATGGATCAGTGGTTAAGGCGCTTGCCTGCAGAAGCTTAAGGACCCAAGTTTGATTCCCCAGCTCCCATGTAAAGCCAGATGTACAATGTGGCACATGCATCTGGAGTTCGTTTGCAGTGGCTAGAAGCCTTAGCATGCCCATTCTCTCTATCTGTCTCTCTTCTATCTCTGCTTGCAAATAAATAAATAAATATTTTAAATTATATATTTAAAAAAAAAACTTGTATGCTTGGGGCTGGAGAGATGGCTCAGCAGTTAAGACACTTTCCTGCAAAAGCTAACAACCCAGGATCAATTCCCCAGTAACCACATGAAGCCAGATGCACAGGGTAGCACATACATCTGGAATTCTATGCAGAGGCTGGAGGCCTTGGCGTGCCCATATTCTGTCTGTCTCTCTCTCTCTCTCTCTCTCTCTCTCTCTCTCTCTCTCTCTCTCTCTGTCTCATCTCTCCCTCTCTGCCTGCAAATAAATAAATTATATTTTTAAAAACCGTATGCTCGCCGGGCGTGGAGGCGCACACCTTTAATCCCAGCACTCGGGAAGCAGAGGTAGGAGGATCACCATGAGTTCGAGGCCTCCCTGAGACTACATAGTGAATTCCAGGTCAGCCTGGGCTAGAGTGAGACTCTACCTCAAAAAACCAAAAAAAAAAAAAAAAAAACAACTGTATGCTCAATGAACAGGTTCTATTTTCCTATTGCATCACTGCAACTTCATGCACTGTCAGCCCTTCCAGACCTCATGGGTGACTCCTAGGGGCCTTGGCAACTCAATCACCAGATACACACCTCCCCTGCGGCTAGAAAAACCTGCATAAAAGCTGGGCATGGTGGCACACCTCAAGGCTTGCTGGCTAGCCAGTCTAGCAAAATCAACAAGCTCCAGGTTCAAGGAAAGACTTTGTCCCAATAAGTAAGTTGGAGAGGAACTGAGGAAGACTCCCAGTGTTGACCTCACACACACACACACACACACACACACACACACACACACACACACGAACATACATACACACCACATGCGCACACACAAAGAAATGTTCTCTCAGACCCCATGCAGACCTGTTGAGTCGGATGCATTTTAACAAGACTTCAGTGGCTGTTACCAGTGTCCACCCCAGGCTGGGGACAGCCCAGGACTCTTCTCTTATACACAGTAATGGCACATATTGGGTACTCAGGTCTACAGATACATTAGTCACTTTTCTGGACACTGTAACAAATACCTGACAAGAACGACTTAAGGAAGCAAGGGTGTTCGTGGTGGGGAGGTTGTGGTAGCAGGAGCAAAGACAGATCATTCTCCCTTTTATTCAGGCCAGGAGGCAATTCCCATGGGGCAAGTCAGCCCTCGTTCAGCATGGGCATCCCTCCTCAGTGAAACTTTTCTGGAAACACCCTCACAGACACACCCAGAGGTGTGTCTCCTAGGTGACTGTAAATCCTGTCAAACGGACAATAAAGATTAACCATCAGGACAGGTTACTGGCAAAAGCTTACACTTTCCAGCTCCAGGCCTCTGCAGCCTAAAACAGAGCTAACTGTCTCTTCTCCCAACTCCTCAGGAAGTCTGAATGGCTGGCTGATTCAGAACTGCAGACCAACCACTATGGCAAGAAAGGGTGATGGCGCCCACACGTGGTCACATCAGCACTGCAGCTCACAGAAGATCAAATCAAGCTGACCGAGACTCCAGCTTGGGCTGGAATGAGTCCAGCTCCAAACACAGGAGACCCCGTCACCCACTGTTTCACCTTCCACAGCTTCAGTTCAAGCGGCTACATCCTTAAGATATTGAGTGGAAATTTCCAGAAATACTTCATGAATTTTAAATTGCACACAAGTCTGAATGTGATGAAATCCCCTGCTGTCCTGCTCAGTCCTGCCCAGGATGTCACTCATACGTGTCAGTTACATGTGCTGTGCATGTCACCTGCCCATGGCACATGTTATGACATGGACTATCTCAGGATCACTGATTTCTTTTTTTCTTTTTTGAAAGGAAAGGTTTTAATAGGAGGAAAAGCGAGCTGCCGGGCTATCTTCACCAAAGGTGGCGAAAAAGCACGAAGCAGGTTTAGATCAGGGCTTTTAAGGGGAAAATGTTCAGGTTCAGGATCACTGATTTCTTACTGCACCTAACTTAGGCATTGTTTTCTTGGGATATGTACCTGTAGGGTGAAACAGTATTACAAGGTTTGGAACTACCCACAGGTTCCAAGGAACCACACCAAGTCTCCTACAGATGAGACACTATGATAACCATAATCACAGTGAATTTTTGGAAGGCTCACAGCTCCCAGGTTAGTGTCATTGAAACCAGGTGACTGACTTTGTGATGTTTACCTGCCTTGTCCCTTCCCTCATTCAGAAAGTGGTGTTGGATAATTAGTACTGATGTGGAAAACATTGCATTTCTGGGCTGGGGATCAGTGGATAAAGTGCTTGCCCCACAGACCCGTGTAAAAATTGGAAGCTGTGGTAGGTTTCTGAAATCCCAGAACACCAGCTGCAAGATGGGAGGCAGAAGGCTGGAGAGATGGTGGTTAAAGGCACTTGCTTACAAAGCCTGACAGCCTGGGTTCGATTCCCCAGTGCCCACATAAAACCAGATACACAAAGTGGCACATGCATCTGGAGTTTGCAGTGGCTGGAAGCCCTGGTGTGCCCATACCCTCTTTCTTTCCCCTTTTCCTTCCTTCTCTCCCTCCCTCCCTCCTCTCTCTTTCTCCTTGCAAATAAATTAAAACTTTATAAAAGATGGAAGGCAAGCCAGTCAATCAATCTGCTTATGAGTTTGTTTCTGCAGAAATCTAAACAAAGCTGGTAATAGTGATGTCAGTTTACCAGCCATAAGGACAACTGAGGTCATTTTGAAGCATTTTCATAAGACTTAATTAAAACTTTACTGTAACTTGTTTTAATCTTAATGAAACTTGGAAAAATTAATAATTTATAATCCCAGCACTCAGGAGGCAGAGGTAGGAGGATGGTTGTGAGTTCAAGGCCAACCTTAGATTACATAGTGAATACAGGTCAGCCTGAGTTAGAGCGGAGACCCTACCTCAAAACACTAAATAAAACACAACGTGAGCCCTGACGTTTGTGAAGACCTAACTTGTGATAAGAAAAGTGGTCCAAGCATTCTCCCTTCCATTGATCCAGAACTACAAATCTAACGGGCCTCAAGGAATAAGGCCTGGGCATGACTAGTGACAAGGGCCCAAGACAAACAGCTGCGACCTTCTCCGGGGGCCATGCTTGAAACAGGCAAACTCCAGAGCAGTTCCAAGTATAACCCTATTTTCCTTGTGCTGTCATCTGTGCCAAAGCTAGATGACAAGGTCAACAAGCCCCTGGGCATTGGGGAGACTGGAAATATCTGCTGCTTCTCCTTCCCCAGAGCCCCAGAAACTCGCTCCCTTCTTCCTGCCCCCACAGATTGCCTCCTGGACTGATGATCCTTCATTCCTACGCTTCCTGCAGCAATTGTTCCCAAGGACAGCAGCATTCATGTCCCATCCAAGGAACACACTGGGAACAAAATCTCCGTGGTCTTGGGAAGACTGCCCATCTTCCCTCCCGCTCCCCCAGCCACCACCACTCCCATTCCCACCAGTGCCATGCACCTCACCCTTCTGAACACTGGCTGAGCCTGTTGGCAATTGCCAGCCCACGTGCCAACTTCTTATTCTGGGTCTAAAGCCTGAGAGCCACTCTTAATTCTTTTTTGACAGGGTCTCATGTATTTCAGGCTGGCCTGAAACTCACTATGTAGCCAAGATTGAATGGCCTTGAATTTCTATTCCTCCTGCCTCCACCTCCCAACTGCTGGGGTTATAGGTGTGTGCCACCAACCCAGAGTATATGTGGTAGTGGGTTGAACCCAGGGCTTCATGCACGCTAGGCAAGTACTTGACCACTGGCAACTGGTCTACGTCCTAAATCTTGAGAGCCACTCTTTATAAAATATATTTTTTGCGTTTTGCTGAGGGATGTAGCCCGGGCTAGCCTTGAACTCTGGGTTGTCCTGCCTCGGCCTCCCAAGTACTGGGACTGTAGGCATGCACCACCATGTCCAGCCAATTTTGATGTTTTTAACATAAAATCCCTAAATGATAACCTGAGAGAATACATAACAAAGACACAGGAAGAGCCCTGCCATCCTAAAAAACTACTTCATCTGGAAGTATCCGCCTGGCTTGTAGGAAACATGTTCTTTCCCAACATGCAGTTTTAAAACCTACATTCCTCACTTAAAATTTTATGATACCTTTCCATTAAATCCACTTGAAAAGTAGTTGAAATACCTCACGTGTTAAGGAGTGTACTACCAAAAGCCAGATCAAGAAATAAAAGTAGGCTGGGTTTAGAGGGGACACAACCATAACCCCAACACTTGGGAAGCAGAGGCAGAATTTGCTGCCAAGTTCAAAGCCAACCAGGTATATACGTAAGAGTTCCAGGCCCATGAGGAATGGAAGGCTGGGAAAATGGCCTGGTGGGAAGTTTCCCTTGTAAGCATGAGGACCTGAGTTCAAATCCCCAGCACCCACATAAAGGCCAGACATGGCAGCATGTGCCTATAATCCCAAAGCTGGAGATACAGACAAGGGGGATCCCTAGATTTGCTGGCTAATCTAATAGATTCTAGAGCAATTGAAGATGACATTGTTCTCTAGCCTTCCTACACAAATACAAGCACACACACCACATAAACAAATGAAGCATGCCTTTAATCCCAAAATGGGGAAATCAGGTGGAAGCAACATGTGGGAGGCAGAGGTACCCCAAGACTATATAGTGAATTCCAGGTCAGCTTGGGCTAGAGTGAGACTCTACCTTCACCCCCACCCCCCAAAATGAAAATCCAACCTGGAAAAGTAACTCAGTGGCAGGGCCCTGGCAAGGGCTAGGCCTTAGGTTTCATCCCCAGATCACCCGCAGGCCTCTGGAGCCTGCTTCATCTTACCTTGTTGATACCTTACAAAGGACAACTGTTTGAGACAGTCTCACTAGCTGAGGGAGGCTTGACGCAAAGTGAACAGAAACTTAGAGGGATTGCTATACCAGGATCAAGAAGTAACCAGCTCCCAAGTGTCTGGGTACTCCTGAAACAAAACCCCTTCCCTGGGTTCTGCAAACAGTAAGCAATCATGGGATGAAGGGGAGGCAGCTTTTTAGGGATCACCCATATTGGAGTGGGCTTTGCAGTCATCCACATTCCTTTAGCTCCATTAAGCTCACTACTTCAAAGCTCCTTTGGGATGGAATCTGTGTCTCTGATGATCACCCACCCAAACTGGGGAGAACAGATGCTTGCTCATATTTCCCCAGGAAAAGTTAACAGTAGCCTCCTGTCTATACTGGTGGAATTATATCTAGTCACTCTAGTTAAGATTTCCACTTTCAGCCCTTTCCACCACTTCCTCTACAAAGACCCACTCACTTCACGTTAGACTTAAGGCTTTGCTTCAGTTCTTCCTAACTCTAGGTCTAAGAGAAAGTTCCTCACACACTGAACTAAGTCCTGGTTTTTCCTGCAGCAACTCCTCCTGCAGAGCTGTGCAGGAGTGCTGATGTCCAATGGGGAACAAGAAGGTGCTTGCCAGGAATCCCAATACTCCTGAAAGGCAACTCTGTTCAGCCACACTGCTCCCTGGACCCAGCCTCCTACCTCCTTGGACAGACTCCAGAGGAAAACCAAATTCAAAGCTCTACAGACACACAGCTGGACTTGGGGGATAGCTGCTCCCAGTACCAACATGTACGAGGACAGCGTAAGAATACTCCAGAATGCAAGGCCACTGACCACAACCCACCTAAAGCCCCAGGCCTTGTACTGTTGTATCTTTTCTGATAGTTTCATCCCCTTTCCCACATCCATCAGCACCCCACACATTTACCAACACACCATGCACTCCCCACACATTAAGGCACCAATACTTCCTTCTGCTGGTGGCCAAGACCTCAAAGGTAGGCCAACTCACAGGAACAAGGCAGATTCCTAACCAGAAACTTGGCAAGCACAGAAGGATGGGCAGCAGAAAAGAACTTCTCAGAGGGCAAAGCCTAGATGGTTCTTCTCAGGTTGGAGGGCTCCAATAAGAGCTAAGGAAATGGGGGCTCACACTTGTAATCCAAGCATTTGCGATGTGCCTAAGCTATGGAGTGACTTCAGAGCAACCTGGGCTACAGTGGACAACTTCCAAGAACAAAAAATAGTTCAAGTGAATTCAGCTGAAGTGCCTCTGCGTTCCCTCATGCGCTCTCTCTCTCTCTCTCTCTCTCTCTCTCTCTCTCTCTCTCTCTCTCTCTCACACACACACACACACACACACACACCCCACATGGCATTAGGAAATTAAGAAAGGCATTCCTTTGAATGTAAGACAGATTTCTTTTATTAGTTTTTCCTAAATTTGTCTCCCGTTTTACTGAATGCTTTTCTTAGTGTAAGAAAGTGACCTGGAGTTTTAACAAACCATTTGGATAACGCAACTTGGATAAATGCTTGTTTGCACAGAAGTCATTAATCACTACTCTCTGGCCTGTCTCCAGATGAGTCCATGTGGTCTTACAGCCTGTCTAGACATATCCTGATTTCTAGTCAATGTTTGTAAGAAATGGCCGTGATGGACAGTCAGTTGCATAAACTGGCTTTACCTTACAGCCTGCACTTCAAACCTCTACTGGCCTCATGAGAAGGCCAGAGGAATTCCTGAAGCACACGAAACGAGGAGAACACAGAAAGACTGAGGATTAAGGTCTCTTATAGGTCCTACATTCTCATAAGAAGCATGATTAAACATAGAAAGGAGTACATCCTCTGGGGGCCAAGCCTGGACCAAGGGAGGCTTCCGCCTTGCTTACACACCAGGATAAGCATGCCTCCCTTCCTCCTTTCCAAGCAACCGTCTCTACAGCAGTTGAGAGCTGTAGCATTAAGCCCTTCCTGTTTACATGGACAGAATGAATAACTAAGCAAGGTATAAGCTATTTCCAACAGGCCAAAATTAACAGAGAGGTACTTACTCTGTTCCACAGAACAGCAAAGATCCCAACGAGCCAAGGTTTCTAACAACAGTCTAAGGCAAGTAGCCAGCTCTGGCCTCTAATACAGGATTCCCTTTCAAGTTCCCTCTTGTGGACATGTTGTGAGGGGCAGTCTGAGGAATGATCCTACGGCCTCAACACCATGTGTCTAACACTTCTTTCAAACTTGTGCACTTTAGATTTTTGTGATCCCTCAGCTGTTTCAGCACATACAAACTGGCAGATTCAGGATGGCTTTCCACACACACCCCACAAGTGTGGTGAATGAACTAAGATCTTAACTCTTACTGGAGTTCAAGCTAAACCTGGGGTTTACATACAGCATCTCCCACCTGAACAAGCCAGGATAAAAACTCACGAGGAGTCATCCTCAGATTAGCATGCCTATAACCAAAATCACATCTACCCAGCTCTGTCCTTCTGAAGTCATTCACATTTGATACTTGGGTATCAGCTCCATGTTTACAGCATACTCTAACAGGAGATCTATAATCTGAAAAGTGGCACACAGCACTTAATAGTGAATGGGGGCTTTCACTGAGGGATGAGGAACAGCAGAGTACAGGAAATGAAGAACCCCAGAGTAGGGCCATGCTGCTCTCTCCTGTTCATCCACCCCAGACCATGCTCTGGCCCTCAAAAACACAGGGCGCCCCCTCCCAGGACCACAACAGGAAACCCGATGCTACCCCAACGGGCTTTTGTAAGAATGAAAAGCCTGCTCAACAGCTAGTCATAGCTTTTGCTACTGATCAACTTTCCAAAACAAACTACTCGTCGAAGCATGATTAAACCTAAGAGGGAGAATAAGCTCAGTAATGACTACCTGGGCTTCTAAATAGTACTGTTCTCAAGAGAGACAATGCACTTCAATTCTGCATCTAACTATTTAGAAGTCAAAATGCTCCATACATTACCTAGATTCCCCACCCCCCAATATCCCCTAAAAACTAAGAAATCTCCAGTATTCACTTGCTCTAGCTGATATTTAGAACAAAGTTGACAACTTAAAGCTTTATAATAGTGTGTTTTAATATAAACAAGTGTTGGAATCAATCAATGTCCATCTCAGGAAGCTTCTTGTCCGTGTCAGAAG
>PVHP010011856.1:16792-38787 GCA_004024765.1 Zapus hudsonius
GGCATGGTGACATGTGCCTTTAATCCCAGCACTCAGGAGGCAGCCTGAGACTACAGTGAATTCCAGGTTAGTCTGAGCTAGAAACAAGAGCCTACCTCAAAAAAACCAAACAGACAAGCTGCTAGGAGTGGTGGCACATGCCTTGGAAGGCAGAGGGAGAACGATCCCTGAGGTCACAGCCACCTGAGACTACATGGTGAATTCCAGGTCAGCTAGAGTAAGACCCTACCTTGGGTGGGTGGGTGGGTGCGTGCATTTTGTGTGTGTGTGTGTGTGTGTGTGTGTGTGTGTGTGTGTGTGTGTGCACTTGCACTTGTATTGATATTATTAAAGCCAAAGGACCTTGATTTTAGCTTCTATCTCCTTTGTCTTGACGACAGGCTCGACGGTCAGGCTCTGCTTGTTCTGCAGGTTCAGCTTGTTGTTCATCCATTCCATGGCCTCATTCGCACTCTTCTCCACCTTTGTCACATCAGCAGCATCCAAGTGGTCATACTGGTCCTCCTGCAAGAGCTGGAACTCAGATGCCATGCTCCCACCCAGTACTGCCTTTCCAAAAGCTACAATCGTCAAAAAATTCAGCCTTTGATCTAAATAGATACTAAAATTTAAGATGAAACAATCCCGAGTATGGGGATACTCAGGAAACAGATTTTAAAAGCCAACACCTGGGTTGTAACTCAGTATTAGTGTCTGGCCATGGTTTTGATCCAAACACTAGGAAGGGAAGGATTGGGGGAGGGGAGAGGAACATAAATAGGATGGCCTGGAATCAAGCAGAATTGTGAGAATTTAGAGTCCTAAAAACAAGCTGCATCTCAGCTATCCCAACTATGTAACTTTGGATTACTTAAGGAAAGAACTTACACAGCAGAAGCTGCCTACAAGAGCTGACCCTACTTCTGACTTCATAAAGGCACTATGTGGATTCACCAATACTGTATTCTGGAATGTGTATCACATAGTTGTCAAAACTATTAAGTAGATTACTGATGGGTCTGCATAACAAGCTCAATCACAAAATATGAAGTCTGACAGAGAAGGATCTCACAGTAAGAGAAAGAAATTAGCATTTCTCAATTTCAAGTTTTACTCATTAAAGAGAAGCTGGCAATCTTCTGGTACCTTAAAAAAAATTCTGGGCTGGAGAGTTGGCTCAGCAGTTAAGGCACTTGCCTGAAAAGCCTAAGGACCCAGGTTTGACTCCCCAGTACCCACCAAAAGCCAGATGCAGAAAGGTGTGTATCTGGAGTTTGTAGTGGCTAGAGGCCCTGGAGCACCCATTCTCTACCCCCCTCTCAAATACTAAAACATTTAAAAAATAATAATTCCTTTAATGGGGAAAAAAGATTCTATGAAACATTAACCCCTATGTTAACACCCAAAATGATAACAAAATTATTAAACTATGTGAACACCACATAAACTCAACTACCAAAATCATAGGGAATGAAAATAGTAAGATACCTTGTTTTTGAAAGAACTGATCACTTTCATATACTGTTGAATTTGCTTCCCTAGTTCTTCAAATAATTTCGGTCTTTCTTCAGATTCCTGGAACCGTGTCTTAATAGGTTGACCTAAAGTCTTAACAGGAGAGAATACACAAACTTTACAGGCCAGCTCAACCTATCAGTTTTACTACTACTATGACTAAAATTAACTAGGGATTAGACCTCATCTACCTGTGATGTGCGCACGCACACACACGAAGTTTGTTTTTCCAGACCACAAGAATACAGCACTGCTTTGCATTGATTATGAGCATACATCAACACCATGTGGAGTTCCTACAATTTGTCAACTGAGCCTGAATTCTCAAAATACAGTGGAGAATAGCCAAAAATACCTTGCCTCCTAATAGACACAAAAGCTGAAATATTAACAATACCTGACAAAAACAATTTCTTAGTTAAAAACATCACACACGCATTGACAAAGCCTCTGTATCTAACCACTTTACCAGGTAAATTTAAGTACCACTATGGAAATGAAAATAAGTCAAGTCTACATTGAGAGAAAATCCTACAGAAGCAAATGATCAGTGACTACATCAAGTAAGTTTTTTAAACCTAGCAAAAAGACAGCATATTGCTGAGAAATGACAGTGGAGTGTTCAGCACTGGGACATCTCTATCACACTTCCCGAGCAAGGCTCAGGGTCTATTGTGGAAGGAGTAGCAGAAAGATTTTTAAGAGCCAAAGGAAGAGGAGGACTGCTTACAATGCAAACTTCCAGACACAAAATGGCCTTGATATTCATGACTTAAAAGTGCCTGATAATACCTGCACAACACCTTTGAAATGGGAGGAAATGATGATGATAGAGAAACAAAACAGAGACTAATTGAGAGGAGTAGAACGATGGAGGGTGGACTCGAGAGGGGGAAAGTGGGAGTGTGGGGGGGTAGTTATGGTGGTTTATTTATTTGTAATTATGGAATATATCAAAAGTATTTTTTTAAAAAGGGAGGTTTAGCCTCCTGGCGGGGTGCTTATCTTTAGTCCCAGCACTAGGGAGGCAGAGGTAGGAGGATCACTGCAAGTTCAAAGCCACCCTGAGACTACATAGTGAATTTCAGATCAGCCTGGGCTAGAGGGAGACCCTACCTCGAAAAAAAAAAATAAATAAAAAAGGGCAGATTTAGGAGACATATCAATAAAATGTGTGGACTTTATTCAGATTACACCTCAGGCAAACTGCAAACTATCTTTTATGAAATAGAGCACTGGTATTGCAATGAAAGTGCATTTTTAAAAATCACATAGTGAAATATTTTGGTATGAAGCATAAAGCATGGGGACTTGCTCAAACTGGTAGTAGAAGGAACAGAGAGATAACAAACTGAACTTAATGCCAGAAGCTATTAAGTCTGTACTTTCTTATGTCTGATATCTAATAGACTTAAAAAAAAAAAAAAGCCACATCAAACAGGATGCCTTTAAGACCTATAAGGTTGCAAGGATGACAACCAGTGCCCCTGAGGAACAATGGCCCAGCCCCAGACATGCACTCACACAGAGCTGAAGCTAAAGAGAAGTGAACAAAGTTCCTCCTTGTGCACCTGCACAGAAGGATCAAACTTTAGGAGATACTTTGTATTCTAATTGTAAGGGGTTAGTTATCAGATTCCTCACAGCTTTGCTTCTTATCAAGAGTCAAAGACACACTTGGGTGGTGCTGCATGCCTGTAATCCCAGGGGACGCTGAGGAAGAGCCTCAAGGTGGGGGAGGAGAGAGTGGACAGACAGGCACTGTGTGTATTACCCGCAGGAGCTCTAGAACAGGCATCATACTATCTTTCCAACACCAACAATACAATAAACATCCGATTCACAAGTCTGACACTCAGTTGTTACTACAGGGCTCGAAAGGCAAGAGTGAAGACCAGCCTAAGTCCTGAGGGCTATGTAGTTCTCTGAAGCATCACTTCAGCGTGTGTTCCCTTAACGTAAAGATCCTCCCAACTTTGAGCAACTCTGCAAGCTACGAAGGTTCAGGGCACTTAAAGCTCTAAGAAATCACTTACTTTTAATTCAGCCAATTTATCTACATAAACTTGCTTTGGCTGGTCTTCTCCATCTTCATACAACCAATTTTCAGTATCTTCTAATTTCAAGGTAAAACTATTACGGTCCTAAAGATATAAAACAAAATATTGTAACCTGGTCAATAAAACATTGGTTAAAGGACTGGGAGCATAGCTCAGGGTTAGAACGTTTGCCTAGCACACCGAAAGCCCTAGGTTTAATCCCCAGCACCACCCTCCATCCCCCTAATCAGTTGGAAGTTTTGGCACACACCCATCATCCTAGCACTGAGGAGGCAGAGGTAGAAGGACCATGAGTTTAAGCCCCTGTCTCAAAAACAAATCAGTTGAATCACTAAAGTAGCTGGGATTTGCTTAAAAATACAGAAGCAGAGATAAAGGATACAGAAAATAAAGCTGAAGACTTCAGAATTTAAAACTGCATTTAGGCTGGAGATACGGGTCAGTTGGTACAGTGCTTGCCTGACATACACATAAGCCGAGGGTTTAATCCCTAACACTATATACATAAACCAGGCATGGTGACACACACCTACAATCCAAGCACTTGGGAGTTTACAAAAGCAGGAGTATCACTGAAAGTTCAAGGGTAATGCAGCCTAAATAGGGAGGACTGTCTTAAAAAAAAAGGGGGGGGGTGGAGACTGGGGAGATTGCTCAGTGGTTAAGGTGCTGGCCTGCAAAGCCTAAGACCCAGGTTCAAATTCCCCAATACCCACTTAAAAGCCAGATGCACAAAGTGGTTCATGCATCTGGAGTCTGGAGTTTACTTGCAGTGGATAGAGGCATTGGTGTGCCCTTACACACTCTTATCTCTCTGCTTGTAAATAAATTATTTTTTTTAAAAAAGGAAGAAAAAGTGGGGGGGGGAGGAAGGTAAGTCAAACACTCCCCCCAAAAAAGAGAGGGGGATAAGCAGATTTAAAGAAAACCACTATATAAATAGCAGCATTCAAAAAGTGATACAGATACAGCTGGGTGAGGTGGTGCATGCCTTTAATTCCAACACTCAGGAGACTGAGGCAGGAGGATCACCTTGAGTTCAAGGCCAGCCTGGACATATACAGTGAGTTCCAGATCAGCCTGGTCTAGAGCTAGACTCTACCTTTGAAAAACAAAACAAAAAAAGCAAACAAAAAAATTTGGGAAACACTACAATAATAAAGACAAAATACAACTATAAACTCCTACTCCTCAAAAGGTACATTTCTGAAGATTTCATTATGCACAGACTAGAAGAAACCCTGTCAACACATTTCAGTGCTGGAGGAGCAGTCAGTGAACAGCGTCCGCTTGGACAAGCACTTACGTCCTCGCTCACAAACTTCTCGTATTCACCGCTGAGCTTGTCTCTCATCTCATAGACGTACTCCTCCACTGCGTTCTTGGCGTCGTTCCGCTCCTTCTCCAGCTTGTCCTGCATGATCATCTTCCCCTAAGGACACAGAAGTGAAACACGTAAGGACAGCTATGACATTTTAATAGAAGCAGCATGCTCCTCCCTTGAATCCTTTGAACTCTGTGAGCCCTAAAGTCAGTCTAAACTTGGGAAACTTGTGTGTTGTGGGTGGGTTTGGGGGCGAAAGAGCAATGTAAATATTAAGATGTACATACTTAAAAACAAAAATAGGAAAAGGAATTTAAAACAAGAAAATTCTATATAGGTGGTGTTAGGGATTGGTTCAATGTCACAAGATGATAAAATTCTACTGGATTATATAGAATAGTAAGAAAAATAAAATTTATTGATGCAGTATAAATGCGGAAGGCCCTGTCAAATGAGACTATCCTGAGAATCAGTGGGTACATAGGAAATACGGAGTTGATTTCTCCTAATGATTAGTACTTCAAATATTCTAACCTCCAATGAACAAATACACTTAAAAGCCCAACTGAACAATACTTTAAATCAAAGACATTGTCAAAAATCTCATCACATGGGGCTAAGGTGCTTGCTCGAAGTCTAGTGACCTCAGTTCAGGTCCCCAATACCCATATAAAGCCAGGTGCACAAAGGGTATAAATAAATAAATATATCTTAAAAAATGTTCATGACAGAGCTGGCTATGGTGACCCATGCCTTTAATCCCAGCACTCGGTAGGCAGAAGGAGGATCACTGAATTCAAGCCAGCCTGAGACTACTTAATGAATTCCAGGTCAGCCTGGACTATAGCAAAGGGGGGTGGGGGGAAGGGGTGTCTTAACTGTACTTCTAGGAACAGATGTGCTAATCACCACAAAGAATGCTGGTGTTACAGTATCGACTTGCACATTATCTCAATAAATATAAATTCTTTTCTCCAAGTCCAAACTAGCAAAAAGACACAGAGGTAGCTAAACAAAAAGATCACATTAATTTGTTGCATCACTGTTTTAAAGGACTTTAAAGGCCAACCTCGTTTTCAATGTAAAGGTTGAGCATCTCTCGGTCAATCTGCCATAAGAGCTGATTCTCAATTGGCAGATCCACAGTATTGGTCTTCACTTTTGCTTTCTTGGCTTGCGGTGGTTGGTCCATCTTTTTGTCTTTTGATCCAGCTTGAGATGTCTAAAAGAAATTAGTAAGAACAAAAATATAGACAAAAATAACTTAAAATATAAAAATAAATCAAATGTCAAAAGTAGGTTTTGGACTGAAAAATGGCCTAGCAGTTAAGGTGTTTGCCTACAAAGTTTAACAACCCAAGCTGGATTCCCCAGCACAAAATGGCGCATGTGCCTGGAGTGTGATTACAACCGCTTGAGGCGCCGACACACTGGTTTTCTCTGTCACTGCATTTTTCTGTTTGCAAATAAATAAGTAGATTTTGCTTTTGTTGTGGTTTGAATGTGAAATGTCTCCCATAGGCTCCATGTTTAAACACCTGGTCCCCAGGTGGTGACACTATTTGGAAAGGTAGAACCTTTCTTCACAGGGCAGAGTGAGCTTTGCTGAAGTAGGCCACTGGAGACAGGCCTGGAGGTTTGGCCACACATTCTGCTTCCTGACTCTGACGGTGCCAGGGTTCCTGCAGCCATGCCTTCTGAAATTATCTGTATAAAATCTGTAAGCACAACAAACCCTCTCCTCCCTCAAGCTGCTTTCCATATTTAGTCACAGCAAAGAATGACTAATAGTTTTTTTCACTTGATTTTCTGATTATCTAAAGAACATGATTATAATTAATATTTAGCAAATAAAGATCACACTAGATCTAAAGCAGTCTAGCTAATTCAGACATGGAAGCATAATGGTGATGGTCAGGGCTTGAGGGAGGGAAATGTAATGATTTAAGGGGAACAGCATTTCACTCTGCAAAATAACTCCTGAAGACTGACAGTATTGCAATATGTTTGCAAATAATGTTGCTGTGTTATATACTTTCAAATGTAAATTTAGTGTTGGGCAGAGATAGGATGACCATGAGTTCAAAGCCTGCCTGAGACTACCTATTGTATTCCAGGTCAGCCTAGGCTAGAGAGAAACCCTACCTCGAAACCACCCCCCCCCCATGTAAATTTTGTGCATTTTACCACACATTTAAAAATAAAAAAATGGGGGGTTAAGGAGATGGTTCAGTGGTTAAAGGTATTTGCTAACAAAGCCTACTAGCTCGGATTTGATTCCCCAATACCCCCATAAAGCCAGATGGACAATATGACCCATGCATTGGAGTCTATTTTCAGCAGCGGGAGGCCCTGGTGGGGCCATAAAAAAATGTGCAGGGCACAGTGGCTCACACCTGTAATCCGAGTACTTAGGATGCTGAAGTAGGAAGATTGCCATGGGTTGAGGCCAGCCTGGGCTACAGAGCTCCAGGATAGCCTAGGCTAGAGTAACTCTCCCTTTTAAAAAAAGTAAAATAAAAACTTAAATACTTAACAACCTTCTGCAATCCGACAATCAACATATAATCACTGCATAATGAAGTTAGTATCAGGAATTTGAAGCCATACCTTGAAGCCCTCCACATACCCCACTCCAAAAAAAATTTTAGGATGGGGACATAGTTTATGGTTTGTTTAGTATGTGTGAAGCCCCAGGTTCAATCCCCAGCACAAGAACTTTTTTATTGATCAGTAGCAGCAATGTAATTTCCACAATGTCTATTATTTGTATTCTCACAAGGAATCAGAGAACCTCATCTGTTGTTATTTTCTGTGTCAATGACCTATTTTTAAATACTACTTCCTCAAATTGCCTACTCATCCATTACTTCCTAAAATTTTTTTAATATTTTATTCATATGTGACAGAGAGAGAGAGACAGAGAGAGAGAGAATGGGCACACCAGGGCCTACAGCCACTGCAAATGAACTCCAGACACATGTGCCATGTGCCCTCTTGTGTATCTGGCTTTACGTGGGCACTGGGGAATCGAACTCAGGTCCTTCTGCATTGCAGGCAAGCACCTTAACCGCTAAGCCATCTCTTCAGCCCATACTTCCTTAAAATTTTAAGTGATTTCTCAACAAATAACATGTCTAGTCTTCTTATCTCTATCAAAGTTTTAATCGTCAATGTAGCCATCATTTCCTTTGTTCCTACATGTTCTAAGCGCCTTTTCCCACCAAGAAATTGGAAAAAATATCTACTTCAAATTTTTATTTGAGTGTGTCTGTGCATGGGCACACATTTCAGCATCTCTCAGTGCTGCAACAAATGCCCCTCCAGAGTTAGGTGGGTGGGAACTGAACACAGGCCATCAGGCTACTTCTCTCTCCCACTTCTGTTCCCAACCTTCGAAATGACAGGAAGAATTTTCATCTTCGGAAAAGCCTGAGCCAAACAACAAATCTCTGAAAATAGTTCCCTTTGTCTTTTTATTGACAACCTCCACACACAGACAACATACTGTGATCATAATACCATATGCCCCCTTCACTGAATTCCTTCTTTCCAACTGAGCTCTCTTGTCCTTTGTGTGTGTGTGTGTGTGTGTGTGTGTACACACTACTTGCAAAGCTAAGTAAAATCTGTCCAATGACATGAAAATGGGTTATAGATTTAAGCTACACAAACTATCAAAAAGGTAAGATTACACATTGGCATTTCTAACTGAACTTGAAGAAATGCTTTCAGAAAATGTAAACATGAAAAAGCCAACCAAAGGGATAAAATCTAGATTCAAAATTATTATAGATTTATTTTGGCATGTATCATTTACAAAATGTACCTAAACATGGTTTTTAACAGTAATATATATCAACAAAAAGATAAGAGTAGGAAGCTGGGGAGATAGCTCAGCAGTTAAAGGCATTTGCTTTCAAAGCCTGTTGCGCCCCAGGTCCAATTCCCAGTACCCAAGTAAAGCCAGATGCACAAAGTGGAACATGCACCTGCAGTTTGTTTGTAATGGCTGGAGGCCTTGGTGCATGCATATGTGCATTCATCCATTCATTCAATCTTCTGCTTTCAAATTAACAAATTTTTAAAAAGATAACAGCAGGGATGGAGAAATGGCTCAGCAGTTATAGCACTTGCCTGCAAAGGCTAAGGATTCAGGTTCAATTCCCAAGTACCCGTGATATAAAGCTAAATGCACAAGGTTGGATATGTGTCTGGAGTTCATTTGCAGTGGCTAGAGGCCCTGGCACACCTATACATTCTCATATTCTCTCCCTCCCCTCCATCTCTCAAATTAATTCAAGTAAAATAAAATGTTTTTAAAAAGGTAACACCGAGTTGACAAATTTGAAATAAGAAAATCTTATTTTGTACTGATTTACAAAAAACAAAATGTAGAAAATTAATCATGACAAGAATAGCCATTCTGTTAACCTAATAAAACTATGGCTTGGAAATGCTATACTCCCATGAAATCAGAATAGAATTTAAAAGACACCTCCCAAAAAGCACATTCCAAACACTACAGAGCCTAGCTAAAAACATGTTCAAATAAATAAAAACCGCACAGCTACCTCCCAAGCTAGCTCCTTTACCAAAATCATGGTGTTGAGAGACTGCACTCGCTCACCCTCCCTCCCTCCTACCTCCATTTCTTCGGACTCAGCCTTATTTTCTGCTGGTGTCTGCTGGGATTGTTCTTCTCCGTGTGGCTCCTCCTGGTCCACTTGCATCCTCTGAAAAACAATCAAATCCTGAAACTGGAAAATACTCAAGAAAACCTAAGCACCCTTCATGACACACTCACAAAGTCTCACAGTGTGGAATTCCTGCTGAAATCCCAGCAATCAGCAACCTAAGCTTGATTTCCAGCCACGCCACATAGTTACAGGGAACATGAAGATTCTTCTCTGGAGTTCAGCCACTGAGTTTACACTTCCCTTACCTTCTCTGTATATAAACCGGAGTACATTTGGAATTGCTGTGCAAACCATGAACACTCAGAGTATACAACTAGCATATGTAACACAATCTACAAATTACTACCTGAACAGCACGAGATTCTTCAGGCTTCCTGACAACATTAACTTTTCAAGCAATTCCTACACCAATATTCTCATCCTCATAATTACAAATGGGAGGTGGAGCTGCAGAGATGGTTCAGCAGTTAAAGGCACTTCCTTGTAAATCTTACCAGCCCAGGTTCAACCCCAAAGCCACCCATGTAAAGCCAGATACAAAAAGTGACACAAGGGCTTAGTAATTAAGGTGTTTGACTACAAAGCAGAAGGACCCAAGTTCGATTCCCCAGTACCCACATAAAGTCAGATACACAAGGTGGCACGTGTCTAGAGTTCATTTGCAGTGGCTGGAGGCCCTGGCAAGGCCATTCTTTCTGTCTGCCTCCCCCCCCCCCATCAAATAAATGATTAAACAAAGTATTTAAAAAATTTTTTAAAGTGACACAAGAATCTGACATTCATTTTCGTGGCAAGAGGGCCTGGCACACCATGCACACATATAAAGTAAATAAAAACACAATTAAAAACCACAAACAAGGTATGAGGAGATGGCTCAGAGTAATGTACTTACTGTAAGCAAGCAAGAAGACCCAAGTTTGCACTCCCAGTGCTCACATAAAATACTGTACATGGTGTGTGTGCCTGCCTAGCACTGGGAGGCAACCATAGCCAGAACCCTTAGTAGTAAATTGTTAAGCTCTAGCTTAAGTGAGACCCTATTTCAAAGAATAAAGCAGAGAACAGCCAGGGAAAACATCTGGCATTGACCAATGGACTCCACATGAACACAGAGAAAAATACACTGATAAATATAACAAGTATGCAATCTATTATACTTATGTAAGTAATTAACTAGATTCAAAACTCTTCCTCTAGCCGGGCGTGCAGAAGTTTAAATTCCTCAGCTTGGCATTCAAGGCCTTCTTGACTCAACTTCTGCTACGGTCTGAATGTCCATGTTCTCCTCAAAAAGAGTATGAACTGGGTATGGTGGCACACGCCTTTAACAGCACTCTGGGAGGTAGAGGTAGTAGATCACTGAGCTGAGGCCACCCTGAGACTACAGAATGAATTCCAGGTCAGCCTGGGATAAAGTGAGACCCTACCTCAAAAAAAAATAAAAAAATAAACACAAATACCCGGGCAGGCGTGGTGGTGCACACCTTTAATCCCAGCACTGAGGAGGCAGAGGTAGGAGGATCACCATAAGTTCAAGGCCACCCTGAGACTACATAGTGAATTCCAGGTCAGCCTGGGGCTAGAGTGAGACCCTACCTCGAAAAACCAAAATACATACATACATGTAAAAAATGAAGATTCTTCCTATGGAGTCAAGCATTCTTCTAGGCTCATGAATAATGGTTAAGAACTACATGGTGTGAAGGGAGGGCTCCCATGAGTGTGGGTCACCTCCCTGGGACACAAGCAGACCATTCCCAGCAGCCCTCTGAAGCACTCCCCTTGGCATCCAGTCTACTTCAGTGTCTATGCAAGTCACCCCAGGGACCATGAATGCTATGAAAGGTCCGTAGTACCTCTTCCTCCTTTGCATTTTGATCCGTTTCCATCGGCTCCTCGTTCTCCTCAGACTTGTGCACTTCCACTAGGGATGCACTGGACACACTGAAAATGCCATGGACATTTACACGAACCTTGACTTTCACCTTTGAACTGGAGCCATCAGACTGTGGAGTGACTTTCTGAACTGAAAACTGAGCTAGAAACATCAAAGACACAAGAAAATACACAGTACAGTGAATTCAAACATGTACACATGCCCACAGGCCAGGCCATACTCAACTCCATGACAGGTCAAGTAAATAAGACGAGTATTTGTGAGTACTCATGTATCATCCCTTAGCGCTCCTCTCAACATACACTCAAGCTCTAGTGATGTTGTTCAATCTAAGGGCACAGAAGTCTCGTTTACACGTCTGTCAAACGGATAAACTGCTCACTGATTTGGTATTAGACCTGCTAAATATCTATTCAACAAAGTCAGGTGTGGTGGCACACACCTTTAATCCCAGCACTCGGGAGGCAGAGGTGAGGATCGCTGTGAGTTCGAGGCCAGCCTGAGACTGCAGAGTGAAATCCAGGTCAGCCTGGACTAGAGCAAGACCCTACCTGGAAAAAAAAAAAAAAAAACAGAAAAAAAAAATCTATTCAACAGTCTATGGCTGGAAAAGTCGTAAGCCCTAGGTGGAAAACTTGTTTGGCTAAATGGCCATATTATGCCCACCAAACTATCCTCTAAATACGTTTATACGCAAATACTAGTACAGCTTTCACTTCTGCTTGGAGAAGCTTCATTTTCAGATGGAGGTGAACACTAGGGAGACTCAAAACTCATTAAGTGCTCAGCACTAAATGAAGCATCTCTATCACACCCTCCAAAGCCACTGCAAAAGAAGTGGAATAAAGAATCTAAGAGTTTAGAGCCGGGCGTGGTAGGCCTTTAATCCCAGCACTTGGGAGGCAGAGGTAGGAGGATCACCGTGAGTTCCAGGCCACCCTGAGACTACATAGTGAATTCCAGGTCAGCCTGGGCTAGAGTGAGACCCTACCTTGAGAAACCAAAAAAAATAATAATAATAAAGAATCTAAGAGTTTAGCTAGAGAGATGGCTCAGCAGCTAAAAGCACTTGTTTGCAAAGCCTGGCAGCTGGGGTTCAATTCCCCAGCAACCACGTAAAGACAAATGTGGCACTTGCACCTGGAGTTTGTTTGCAATGGCAGGAGACCTGTGCACATCCATTCTTATTCATTCTTTGTCTTCCCTCCCAACCTCTCTCAAATAAACAAACAAACAAACAAAAAGAATCTAAGAGTCAAAGGATGGGAGAGGAGTGCTCTAGAATATTGTCATCCAGACACAAAGTGGCTCCTGCATTCAAGACCTCATAAGGGCAGTTATTACCTACACCAGAACTGCATCATATTGGGCACATTAACATGTTGTATGGGATGGGTGGGAGGGACATTAAAGAGAGGCTAGGTGGAAAGAAGCAATCCAGTGGAAAGGAGATGGGGAAAGAAGATAAAATAGGAATTATGATCAAAATACATTGTGTACATATGAAAGTTGTCAACCAAAAAAGTTTAAAATAAAATGAAATTATTCTTGACAACTTGTCATTTTTCAAAAAAAAAAAAAAAAAACTATCATTCCTATTCCTAGATTCATTTTATCAAGGTTTTACATATTTTATATTCCCACAAAGCTGCAGAATAGATTTTCCATCATTTCTAACCAACAGAGAAAGGAAAGAAAGTTAACTTTCCCCAACTTCCACATGCCAGTGAGGCTGCTCCTCGTCCTATACCCCTGGGATGTTCTGGCACTACTGCACAGCCATCTAATGGCCTCCTGTTAGGGCCACGTGTGAATTACTGAGCTCCACCTTCTGCCCTAACAGCCACACAAGGGGAGCCTTTATGAAATAACCATTTGGCTAGTTCTGAAGGTTTTCTTTTGTGAACTCAAGTCCCTAAATTCTGAATGTTGCATTTATTCTGCCATCCCAGCTATTCAAGCAGACAAGTTCTTGTTATTACTTTAATTCTACTTACCTATAGCAGGATCTGGGTAGGGCAAATCCTGAGGAGAGCTATAGTAGGCCTCAAGAGTGAAAGGCTCCTTTCTATAAAATGTGAGAACTTTAGAGAAAGGAGCAGCATGATTTTTGGGGAAGACTTCACAGTCACTAGATGGAAGAAAAAGACAAAAACAAACTCATGACATTCCTAATACTTGAACCATGATGCTAGGTTTATAGTTCCTGTATAGTTTTGTCTTCTCAGACAATGTCTCCAGATTTAAAGTTTCCAAGAAAAAATAAATATCTATACGTAAAGCCAATAAAAAGGGAAATAAGCCAGACACGGTGGTGTAAGCCTTTAATCCCAGCACTCCAGAGGCAGAGATAGGAAGATCACTGTGAGTTCAAGGCCAGCTTGGGACTACAGAGTGTGTTCCCAGCCAGCCTTAGCTCAAGAGGGTGGTGAGGGGACCCACTCAGCAGCACAAAAGGTATTTATTATTTCAGTAAGCTCAAGTATAGGAAACTAAGAATATGAACTTTTTCTTGTTGAGATAGAACTCCTTATTGCAGATGAGGAGGATGACCTTGAATTGTGATCCTGCTATCTTAATCCCCCAAGATTACAAGTGTACAACATCACACTTGGTTTTATGCAGTGCTAGGAACCAAACTCAGGACTTCATGCATGCTAAGCAGACACTGTGATATCCCCAGCTATGATCACTTATTTATTCATTTTTAATAGATAGGGTCTAATGTGACCTCAGGCTGGTTCCAAACTCACTACATTAGCTGAGGATAACAATGAACTCCTGTGCTACCTGCAGCTGCTTCCCAAGTACTAGGATTACAGGCAAATGCCAGCACACCTCACTACAAATTTATTCTGACTGTAACTGATTGCTTTGCTTCATGACAAAATATTGTTTCTATTGAAAGAGGACAATATATTACTCAAGCTTAACAGAGAATTGTGTGTAGTTATGATTAGTAAATATATTACCTTGACCCTTCTTCAGCCGGAGAATTCCATCTCAAAGATATTGGATATGGTACCACATCAGTGATGGAAAATTCTCTAACTTTGAAGGCAGGTGATAGGATTGCACACTAGAATGATAAGTTATAGACATTAAGAACTGTTATCACTAGTCATACAATGATCTCATGAGACCACCACTAATAGAAATCTTCCCCCCCCACCCTTTTTTTAAAGAAACCTTTGTAAATATTTATGTCTTAATCGTGTCTACCATAGCAAAATTAACTATATGACCTGGTTATTCCTCACCAATTTTCCATTTGCCAATCCTCATTTAGTTCATGTAAAACACTGTTTCAACAGGTAATGCACCAGTTTCTAGCGGTATTTCAAGCTCAGACTTGTTTCAAGTCAATGGGTTCATCTCACTATGTTACAAACATAATCCCTTAATGAACATATACTGTCCACTTTACGGCAATGATGTCAGAATCTCATATCTAAAACCACCTGAGCTAAGCTCAAGTTAGGAGACAGATATACAAGCCACTGTCGTCTTGTTACAATGACCTGTGAACTTACCTGCAACGCACAGCCTCGAGTGACAGCTTCATCCGCATTTAATGTTGTACTAAGTTCTTTACCAAAAAATTTACTGATCTTCTCTTTCACTGCAGGGATTCGTGTAGCACCACCAACTATCTCCACTGCATAAATATCTTCTTTCTTTAATTCTATGTTAAAACAATGAGACATTCAAATCTAACAAATGTTTAAGTTAATTATTTTACAATCAAATTAAAGAGCAGTATGACCTTATCATGGTGAACTAATCCACAGACCTATTGAAGACTCCCCCGCTTCCCCACAACCCAACACGCATGCATGCTTGCACATGGCATCAGGAAGCCAGGGAGGGTGGGTGGGCAGCACAGCAATAAGGTCTCTGGAATTGGAAGGCCAGGAACACTGCACACCCTGCAACATACAGGTCCTACATTCTCTGGCACAGTCAGTTCCACACAAATTGTTAAAACATCAAAAGCATGATACCAGAAGCAGACCTCAAAATACTAGTCCCCCAGCCCTCCATGCTGTCCAAAGCACAAACTCAATCTAGACTCAAATATGGACGGTCTCCTCAGATCAGAAGCAAGCAGGAGCATTCTAAGACCTTACTGTTGGTCTTACAGTATGTCCTAACACACACCACTTTGGCTTCTTGGTAACATTTTATCTAACAACTATTGACCTTTTGTTGAAGACAAAATCTCATATAGCCTCAAGTCACACCCAGTTTACTTGGCACTGGGAATGGAACCCATTGCTCCATGGATGCTAGGCAAGTATTATACCAACTGAGTCACATCCCAGCCCCACACTGATTATGTCTTGAGAACTATTTAAAGAAAAGAGTTTGGACTGGAGAGATGGATCAGAAGTTAAAGGTGCTTGTTTGCAAAGCCTGAGGGCCAGGTTCAATTCCCCAGTATCCATGTAAATCCAGTGGCACATGCACCTGGTGTCCAATTGCAGTGCCAGGAGGCCCTGGCAAGCCCATTCTCATTCTCATTCTCTCCCTCCCTCCCCTCCTTTCAAATAAAAGAAATATACAAATATTATATGAGACAATAAAATTTGTTGTAAAAGATACAAAATCTAAAAAAAAAAAAAGGCTTGAAGAAGCCTAGTTCTAGTTACTTGGGAGACTAAAGAAGAATGGCTTGAACCAATGAAATCTGGGCTAGCCTGGGCAACATACCAAAGATGACTCCTTAAAAGATTTTTTTAAAAAAAGGGGAAGGGGTTTAAATGTGGTGGCTCTCTCTTATAATCCCAGTTTGTAGGAGGCTGAGGCAAGAACAACATGATGAATTCAAGGCCCAGCCTCATGGGGGGGGGGGGGACTGCCCCATATGGAAAGAATATGCTTTATATCCACCACGTGTGATCAGTCTGATTTAAAGCCCAACTTATGCTAAGCTAAATGTAGGGTAAGCCTTTCAGTATGAGACAAAAACTAAAAGGCCTCATTTAAATATGTGATTTTTCCTATCTTTCTTTTGCAGCATCTTTCAGTTAACCAAGGATTCACTGACAGAGAAGTTTACAAGACTATCACATAAGCACTGTAAAAGACTATTTTAATAAAGAATAAATGTTTATATACCCATATATCCATCTGTGAGTCTAAATTAGGTTTTACAGAAAAACATTAAGATTTCCCTGCATTCTTAGTAAAAGATTGCTTTGGGGTGGAACACTCCAGGGAAAAGATAAAGAAGCTTAGCTTTTTTTTTTTTTTTAAGTTTTCTGTTTGTTTTGAAGTAGGGTCTTACTTTAGCCCAGGCTGACCTGGAATTCACTCTGTAGTCTCAGACAAGTCTCCTACCTGATTCCTGAGTGCTGGGATTAAAGGTGAGTGCCACCATGACTGGTAAGAAGCTTTTTTAACATGGAATAGAAGGCATTTATACAAATATTTGTCTAACTGCTTGGGAGGGGAAAAGGTAATAAACAGCATTTTCTAGGAGAACACTTACTGGCTTGTTCCAAGACACTGCGAAGTGGTGGCTCCACTCTAGCTAAGAGATCCTCACACATCTCCAGAAATTTGGCTCTATTAAAAAAAAAAATAATAGATTAGTTCACTTTTAAGTGGAAAAGACGGCCATCATCAAAAGTCAGCAGAGATACGGGGAAGCGGGACCTCTCACACGCTCTGGGACTATGGAAGTTTGATAGCTCCTCAGAATGCTAAGGTGGTAGGCCACCATGCGATTAGCAATCCCACCGCAGGTAGAAACAACGCAAATGCCTGACAACACTGCTCAACAACCAAAAGAAACTGGTAACATGGTACAGCATCAGGCTAAACCCCAAAGGCCAGTCAAAAAAGGAACATATATTACTCCATTTACATGAACTGTTCAGTATAGGTAAACAGAGACAATGCAGACCAGCGGCTGCTAAAGAATAAGGAAGGGTGAGAACAGTAAGCACACGCAAGATTCTCTTATTTTCTTTTAACCAGTTTTAGGAATTATAGAGAAAAAGAGAACTTCAAAATGAAACTCTTCTGTGTTTGTATAGTACAGCTAAAGCAACTCTTAAGTATAACCACAGGGAAACTGTCATCAACATGCAAGAAGTTAGGAGCCGGGCGTGATGGCCTTTAGTCCCAGTGCTGGCACACAGGGAGCAGAGGCAGGAGGATCGCCATGAGTTCACCACCACCCTGAGACTACATAGTGAATTCCAGATCAGCCTGGGCTAGAGCGAGACCCTACCTCCGAAAACCACATATGCTGTTCATTAGTAATGAAGAGAACCTTTCCAACAACCAAAATGAAGAGCTGGTGATATACAGCCAGGGGCAATGCACTTGGAACAACAATCATTTAAAGCTCAAGATAAGGATGTGAAGAAACCAGACCCTCCCACACTGCTGGCGGGAAGTAAACTGGTGCAGCTGCCAAGGGGAAAGCATGGTGACTCCTCAAAGAACCAAACAGGGCTGGCATGCACCTAGGTGATGCCCGGAGTGCAACCCTAGCACTTAAACACATGTGGTGGTAGACAATGGGAACCACGGCACGTGGCTGTAATTCCAGCACTCGTGAGGTTGGAGGCAGGAGAATGGGAGGTTTAAGGTTATCCTCAGCTACATAACAAGCTTGGTCTAGAGGGGGAAAAAATGTCAAATATAGAAGTTTCACATGAGGTAGTGATACATTCTTAAGTATATACCTCAAAGAACTGGAAAACACGTATTCATGCAAATATCTGTACAGATGCTCACAGGACTACTCACACAATAAAGGGTAAAAATAATGCAAATGCTCAATTGATGAATGAGGAAATGGGACAGCATATATACATAATCAAATATTGTCAAATAAAGCAATAAAATGCTGATATGTGCTCCAAGATGAATGAATTTCAAAAACAGACTAAGGGAAACAAACAGATTAAATGATGCTACTGGTATGAAAATGTCCAGAAAAGGTAAATTCACAGAAAATAGACTGAAAGTTGCTGCTGTCCAGAGGAAAGGGGAAACAGAACTAACTGTTCACAAGGAACAGGGTTCACTTTGTGGTGAAACTTTCCACTCTATTCATTCAGGTGTTTCACAATATTGCATATGTGCTAAATATAAATGAACCATTCATTCATTTTAAATGGTTCGTTGCATAATGTGTCAATTTTACCTCAAAAATAAATTT
This sequence comes from Zapus hudsonius, assembly GCA_004024765.1. Taxonomy (NCBI): domain Eukaryota; kingdom Metazoa; phylum Chordata; class Mammalia; order Rodentia; family Dipodidae; genus Zapus; species Zapus hudsonius. The sequence goes on from PVHP010011856.1 coordinate 35,448, forward strand.
TTTTCTGAGCTAGGATCTTAAGTAGCTCAGACTAGCCTCTAACTCTTATTTAATTACATCCTCAGTCAACCTCTTAACCTTTTAGACTGGGTAGACTAGCATCTGCTGAGCTAGAGCGTTAAATGAGGTGATATCCACACAGTCCCAGTCCATGTACAACATGGGAGGTCAATTTATGAAAGCCTATTAATCTTTTTTTTTTTTTTTAAAGACAGGGTCTCAATATATATCCCAGGTTGTTCTGGAGCCAAGGATGACCTTGAACTTCTGACTGTCCTGCCTCCATCTCCTGACAACTGGAACTGGCATGTGACACCACACTAAGTTTATATGATGTGGTATTGAGGATGGAGCCCAGGGTTTCAGGCACAATGTTCAAGTATTCTACCAACTGAGCTACAGCCTGGGGCCTTACCTCAACTTTTTATTTACTTGGAGACTGGTATGCCACTGCAAACAAACTCCAGATGCATACATCACTTTTGTTTATCTGGCTTTGCATGGACACCAGGGAATTGAGCCTGGGGCCGCAAGATTTGCAAGCAAGCTACTTGAACTACTAAACCATCTCCCTAGCCCTCAATTATTTTTTTAATATTTTATTTATTTATTTGAGAGAGAGAGAGGCAGAGAGAATGGGCACGACAGGGCCTCCCAGCCACTGCAAATGAACTCCAGACACATGCGCCCTCTTGTGCGTCTGGCTTTACATGGGCACTGGGGAATCGAACTCAGGTCCTTCTGCATTGCAGGCAAACGCCTTAACGGCTAAGCCATCTCTTCAGCCCCTCAATTATTTTTAAAATTAAACACAGTCAATTTTGAAGAAATACAGCAATATTGGAAACAATCTGTCCTCACTCATTTCAAAAAACGCAGACTGGAGCTAAGGAAATGGCTCAGTGGGTAAGAATGGTTGCTGGGCAAGCACACAGGCCTAAGACCATCTGTCACAAGTCAAACATGACCACCCATGCCTCAACCCCAGAATCCTGAGCATCACTGGGGCTTGATAGTCAACTATTCTGACCGAAAGACGGCAGCTGCAGGCTTAGTGAGACTCCCCTCAAGAAAGTAAAGAGCAAGAGCAAAAAGAGGGCACCCTCTCCTCTAGCCTCTGTAGGCATGTTCCCGAGAAACACACATCCACCCACCCACCCACAAAACATGCATGAGCTAAACATTAAGACTAAATAAAATAGGGGCTGGAGAGATGTCTTGATAGTTTAGAGCTGGCATAGAGCCAGGCGTGGTGGCACACACCTTTAATCCTAGCACTGGGAGGCAGACTTAGGAGGATTGCCATAGTGAAGTCCAGGTCAGCCTGGGCTAGAGCAAGACCCTACCTTGAAAAAAACAAAACAAAAAAATCATAAAAGAGCTGGCCTGCAAAGCCTGCTGGTCCAGGATCAATTCCTCAAATACCAACCCACATAAATCTAGATGCAAAAAGTGGTATATGCATCTGGAATTCATGTTCAGTGGCAGGAGGCTGAGGCACACTCATATTCATTTATTCACATTCATATTCTCTTTCTCTGCTTGCAAATAAAAATATTTTAATGACTAAATGAGACTATATGAATATAACAGCTGTGTCCTACAATATAGACATAATGCTACCTTTAAAGAAAAACAAACAAAACAGATTCTATTAACCTATGTGTGTATTTATATAGAGTAGCTTAAACAATTAACACAGGACTAACAATTTCAAAAATGCATCATGTAAACGGGGCATGGGGACTCACCCTTTAATCTCAGCACCTGGGAGGCAGAGTAGGAGGATTGCCTGAGTTCAAGGCCACCCTGAGACTACATAGTGAATTCCAGGTCAGCCTACCTCTGCCTCCCAAGTGCTGGGATTAAAGGTGAGCACCACCACGACCAGCCTCTCTGCACACATTCCCAAACAAGCCATCAGTCTTTCCTAAATTTTGCCAGTTCAGTTCATACCCAAAGGAACATCTCACCCTCTCTCTCATCCAAACAACACACCACAATAACACTATTTCTGAAATAGTCATGAATGTCAATTACCCAGAATTCTTTCAGGGCTATACAAAAAGGATCCAACTACTCAAAAAGAACAATTTCTAGCCAAATTAAATTAAATTTACCTTAATTCTACCTTTAAAGCAGTGTCCTAGTTTTATGAAAACTGTTAATTCATATATAATACATGCAAATATACAGTACAAATATCCTGAACGTTTAAGTAATAAGAATAAAAACATTATTCTAAGGTCTTTTCATAATATCCAGGGTCCAACATGCATGTCCTGTAACTTTTACTCATAGAACTAAAGTAACCATTTTAACAACCAAGAGAATTCAACAGTTAGCTAAATAAATTTAGTATCACATGGGATCATGACACTTTAACATTAAATATTAAAATCATTACCTATTCATAGTTCCAGATACATCAATATCATTCATAAAACATTCAATGCTCAGAGGGAGGTCTGAAGCATTTGCGCTCATCAATTTCTTGAGTTTCTCACACTCTTGAGACAGCCGTAATAATGCTCGGATCTTAGATTTTATGTCTAGCTTGTACTTCTTCCCAAATTCTTCACAGAAGTGATTCACTAACACCTCATCAAATTTTCTGCCTCCCAGCGTTGTGTCAAAAGCTGTGGCCAAAACCTTAGGGGAGAAAAGTGATAATTAATCCAACAGTTAACCAGTTTAAAACTATGAGGGCTGGACAGATGGCTCAGCAGTTAAAGGCACTTGGTATGCAAAGCCTGACAGCCCAGGTTCAGTTCTCCAGTACCCATCCATATAAAAAGCCAGAAGCACAAAGTGGCACAGGCATCTGGAGTTCATTTGCAGTGGCAAGAGGCCGTGGTGACCATACTCAATCCCATTTTAAAAAAATAAATGAAACTGAGCCAGGCGTGGTGGCACACGCCTTTAATCCCAGCACTTGGGAGGCAGAGGTAGGAGGATCACCATGAGTTCAAGGCCACTCTGGGACTACATAGTGAATTCCAGGTCAGCCTGGGCTAGAGTGAGACCCTACCTCGAAAAAAAACGAAAAGTAAATAAATAAAATTTTTTCATAGCATATACTTAATTGCAAAGTTTTTTGTTTGTTTGTTTTCCCACGGAGGGTCTCAATCTAGCCCAGAATGATCTAGAATTAGTCTCAGGCAGGCCTCAAACTCACAATGATACTCCTACCTCAGACTCTCCAAGTGCCGGGACTATCTGTGCCACCACACCAGAGGCCAAGTTATTTTCTGGTTTTTTGGTTTTTTTAAATCCAAAGGTATAAATATTAATGTTGAAAAGGCAGTGTTGTGTGTTACCTAATCATTGTTAAAACTAT